>PRKT01001752.1:38178-48855 GCA_003671525.1 Saccostrea glomerata | reverse complement strand
CGTAATGTTTTAAACATGAAGTTATACTCAACAGAGTCAAATGCTTTTTCGAAATCTAAGAATAACAATATGCCATCAAGATCGTGATTCATACAGTGCTCGTATATATCAAGTATCAGTCTCGCATTTTCTCCAATATATCTTCCTTTAATATATGCACTTTGTTCTTTTCCTATCATTTTTTTAGCAACAGGCTGTAATCGTAAAGCTAAAATTTGTGCGAAAATTTTATAATCCACATTTGTGAGACTTATTGGTCTGTAATTTTTTAATTTATCTTTTTCACCTTTCTTGTAAATAAGGGAGAGTATTGCGTCTCGTTGTGAGAATGGTAGAATTCCGATCTCAATACTTTTGATTAAACATGAGAAATATATATCTTTAATATCATTCCAAAATATTTTATAAAATTCTGCTGGAAGTCCATCAGAACCAGGAGATTTGTTATTTTTCATATGATGAATAGCTTCCTTACACTCAGACATGGTCGGTAATTTATCGCAGTTATTTCTATCATGTTCACTAACTTTAGGACATTCAATATTTTCAAGGTATTTTTCAATATCTTGATCACAGACTTTTCTACTCTCATATAATGCATTATAAAAATCGACTAAAGCTTTCATAATATCTCCATTTTCCATAAAGACAATATCGTCGTCATAAGTAACTTTATTGATCGTATTGTCGCCCTGTTGCTTTTTTTCTAAATTTAAGAAATATGCAGTACTTTTTTCGCCCTTTTCCATCCAGATAGCTCTTGATCTTATGTAAGCCCCTTTACATTTTTGTGCATATAATTCATCAATTTCATTTTCAAGCTGTCTTTTATATCTCATATTTATATGCGAGTAGGGTTTATTTTCCAATATTTTAATTTGATTCTCAATGAAATCAATTCGCTTTCTTTTGGATACAGCATTTTCTTTAGAATAGGCTATTGTGAAATTTTTAATTGATTTTTTCAAGCATTCCCATTTAGAAACCGGATCAGGATCATGAATTCTAGATATTTCTTGTTTAATAAAGTTTCTCATTTCATTGCAAAATTTTTCTTTGTTGAGAAGTGACGTATTCATTTTCCAATAACCACTCCCTCTAATATTTTCTGCTGTACAAAAATCAAAGTATAAACCTAAATGGTCACTAAATCTTGTCCCGTCATAATTAGGAGCTTTTCTTAATAAAATTTGATTAAATCTATAGCAGAAACTTTCTGACGTAAATACGTAGTCAATTCTAGATTTTGGATTATTTTCCCCATCACACCACGTGTACCCCTGTTCGTTATTTTTATCACTAAAGGACCAACAGTCGATCAAATTTAATGATTTCACAAAGTTTCTAAGAGCCTTTACATTTCTATTATTTTCGATGATATCTATCTGACAGTTAAAATCTCCACAAACTATTAAGTTATCCAAACTTTTAGCATATTTATTGACCCATTTCAACATTTTATTTAAAAATATAATTTTGTCATTTTCTTTATTTGGCACATAAAAATTGGCCAAACTTAAAATTTGTTCAGATAATTTAACATTTACCAATAATTTTCTACCGTCAATCGAAGAATGTTTATCTAGTATTTCGATGTCAAGATTCTCTTTAAACAAAATAGATACACCTCTACTATATACTGAATCAGAAAAACTATGAATTTTATACCCAAACCAACGTGAATTATAAATTACTTCATTTGCTTCAATAAAATGTGTTTCTTGCAAGAAAATTATATCAAATTTTGCATCTTTCATCCATTCAAACAACAAAATCCTTTTACTATAAGTATTTAAACCACGAGCGTTTATAGAATAGAATGTTAGTAAGTTTGTACTCATTTACATAAAGCTATATTTGCTAAATTACCCCTGGTCCTTTACATTTCTCTTCCTGTTTGAGTTTCTCCTGGCCTCCCGAATGAAGCCGTCCAGATTTGTCTGATTTTCGTCTGGGTTCTTATTTTTCGGAAGTGAGGTACTTCTGAGTCTTTTTGTAAGTTTTGATGTTATCCTACCCAGAATCTGTCCTAGCCGGTTTTCGCCCGGCCATTTTTCCGGATTCGTATGGAGGGTAGCATCTGGATATAGCCCGGTTCCCCAGAATATATCGTTAGTTGCTTCGGCGAATAGTGTTTTAGCATCTGAATTTTCCAGTTTCTCGCGAAGTTCCGGTACCTGAGTAGCTTTAGCATGTATGATCTCCTCCATTATCGTTTCTTTTTGATCTTGCCACTTTTCTGGGATCTTCACTTTATCTCCTATTCTCTTAGCCTCAAGAGCTGTGGGAGCAACGCGGATGTTTTCGGTAGCGTTGAAGTCTCCAGATCGAATAGCTTTCGTAAGCTGGTAGGCGTGCTCAGCTGATTTGTGGGTTTCCCCGAAGATCTTAACATCACAGGGAAAGAAATTGGATAGGGGGTTTTCTTTTCCTTGAAACACCACTAATCCATCAGCAGGTTCGCTATAGTGCTCACAATCTTTTGATCCCGGCTTATGTCCAGTTTGTTTGCATACACGACATGCGATTTCTTTTGTACAGTCTTTGGCCCTGTGTCCTGTGTCCCAACAATTGTAGCATTGCACCCGAGATTCACCCTTTTCCTGTCCATAATGATACAATCTACACTTGATATCTGCACATTTTACAAATCTGGGCAAGGATTTTCCTGGTTCCATAGGCTTAATGTAAAGAAAACGGTTGCCGTTAAGCACGCTTGTCATGCGGTGTGTCGTAGGATGTCTGATTTTTTCGTACTTAATGTCACTTTTCAATTCTACTTGGAAGCTGTCAAGCATTTCCATAATAGCGCTGTCATCAACAGATAATGGCAAGCCGCTGATTGTGACCTTAAGAACTGGATCATTCGGGCTATTTGCCCCTGTAGTATAGGGATTTGAGTCATATACCTGTATAGAAAGGTTACGAAGCTCGAATCCTTCAATTGTCAATTTTGTCCTACTCTCTATACACTTAAGATACACACGCCAAAGGTCTCTATCTCGCTGAATACAGTGGATGTTATCTCCGATCTTATCGAGGAGAGGTGTCACGTGACGGTCAGGTAGATGGACACTCTTTTTACCTGCTCCGGTTTTTGACAATTCTATAGTTTTTTGTGGGATTTTGAAACCTTATTTTGTGTACTAAACAACATAGGAGGTATTGATAAACAAATTCAGCCAATTTCTATGCGATTTTTCGATGTGATTGTGAAATTTTGCATTTTGTATGTGTGTATACAATTGTTTACCGTGTCGCGGAGTTCACGAGTGAGAACTTCTCGGGTAAGCTTTTTGTTAACAATCATGACTTCAGACGTTCCAAACATAATGCTCAAGCCAATTTATCTGAAGAACAAGGATCTTCATTCTGATCAGAATAACAGGGTTACTGATTTCGATCCCTACATCCTGGTTTAACAATAGATTTTGTTCCATGTATTGCCTATGTAGCAAAATAGGGTGATAACTTGTTCTCAGTGCATTTACTACAAACAATCCAGAGAGTTTTGAATGTAAACATGGCAGGTAATTGAGGTAAATTTGAAGCAAGAAAAACCGTTAAGAAAATTAGTTGAATTAATTTTCATTTTCATATGCATTATTTTTTGGGATAAAAAGCATGTACAATCTCAAAAAGGTTTGTTTTGATTAATTTGGTACTTATTTTCAGCTCTACCCCTTTTGTATTCTTCAAAATCATTTCGGAGCGGATACACTCCCATTTGCTACATTGCAAGTATATGGGACATATTTTAACAGTGATGATTGAGGGCTTGTCCCCGAGACACAGTTAGATTATTATAACTAGTCTTTGTTGTTCTTATGGTAGGGCAGCTTTGAATAATAAGTATCATGTTACTCAAATAAAGCAATTCCACGGCATGTTTCAACACGCTTTATTGTACATGATGTATGGATTCTATAGAAGCGTATTTTGGAATAGGTGCCTATATTCTAAACTGTACTCTGAATATGCATATAAGTTCATACAAGGTAGTTCTTTTTTATCACAGTTCCAAAATCTTTGGAATGCAATTTGTCATTCAAATACATGTATACTCGATTCTCATTATATCTCGGATTCCATTGTATCGCGGTATACTCCAAAAAATCAGATACATAGCTCATATCATATTTGTGGATAAAACTATCTGTCTGTCATCTTAATGTATATTTTTGTGATGATTAAAAAGAAAGGAGCATGCATCGGAAAAAATTTTATACAAATAAAACGTGATTTTACAGATTTTCGTTCACATTTTTATTATATCTAGACCACTGAATTTATATTCTAGTAAAATCCATAATAAAATTAATGTTTTGAAAGTCTTTAGTTTGTATAATTGTTTATTTTAGTATGCAGAATTGCATCGTAAAATTAAAAATAAAAATTGAAGTCCATTTCAGCCCCAAGTTAAAATGTTTTCCCATACCGTGAAACTATGAGACTATACAATTTAGGAGGTGAATAAGACTCCCTGTATTAAAAATAGCTTACAAGTTAAACGATGCAAGCTGGAGAAATAATTTGACACTTAAAAGTTCGACAACAGTTTGGTTTATTAATAGCGAGCGCAGCGAGGCGGCGCGAAGCGCCGCTCGCGTAGCGAGCTCAATAGACTAACGTGTACGAACGGAGGAAATTCGGGTTGAAATCTGCACATTGTTCCAAGAAATTTTTATCTGACCGCGTGAAAAAATTCTAATATCCCAGTAATCCTTTGCGGTGCATAGCAACCAGAAGGCTAGAACATAGCAACAACTTACTTGAAAAAAATTACAAACAACGTTTTTATGCAATATCCTTGCCACAAAACTATCGTTTGCGTTTTAAGTCTACAAGACTTTTTATTTGACGTCATACTTTCGTCACTTAAACGGCTCGGGTATTTCCGATTTTGTCGGAAACTTCCGAAAAGTTCGGAATCTCGATCCCGATTCCTTTAGAAACAAAATAAAGCTGCATGTGTAAAGGTAACTGCGCTCGCCCCAACGGTCGCACCGTAGAACATATTATCATTTGATGAAAGTTAAAGCAAAAATTTGGAATTACATTTTTTATGCAAAAGTTTTAAGTACCGCGATATTACGAGACACCTGTATACTTCAGAGGAACATCAGGGTTAAATTTTCGCGGATTTATGTGTAAATGAAGAATTACTTGCCTTTCAGTAATTTGTGAGTACTAGCGCTATATTGTGCTTGTGGTTGGCTCCAAAAGCCACCACCTGCAACTCTACTCTGAGGACCTGCCATTTTAAAACAATTTTGGCATCCAAGGACGTCACTTCCGTTTACACTTTTTAGGACTGCGATCCCG
The DNA here is from genome assembly GCA_003671525.1 of Saccostrea glomerata. Lineage (NCBI taxonomy): Eukaryota > Metazoa > Mollusca > Bivalvia > Ostreida > Ostreidae > Saccostrea > Saccostrea glomerata. The sequence goes on along the minus strand of PRKT01001752.1, from coordinate 43,530 downwards.
ATTGAAAGATAAAAACGACAGAAATTTCCCCCGGGATAAGAGAATGAAATTGAATTAAAACTTTAGCGCAACTTTTCTTAAGCAATGAATTGAGCAGCTTGATCGAGTGCTGCTTGTTATCTTCATATCTTTCATTGAAATAATTTGTTTGTTCATGTTCTTAATTAACTCTTCTCATTTAAGGAGAGGGTTTACATAGGCATTGCCTGTTGCCCAATCCTGATTGAATTATACTCAATAAAATATGTTTAAAGTAACTCTTCTCATCATTGTTAACTTTGTGAGCAGTATTAATTTGAAGATTTATGTTGTACCTAGTATCCTATGTTTGATTTTTTAAAAGTCATGAAGTCTTTTTTTTGGAAGATTTTTTTAAAAGTTTAAATAAAGTATTAAATGTGTCCAGTTAAGTATCGTAACTCTTTAAAGAGTGTTTGTCCCATGCTATTTAATGCTAAAAAAAATTTTGGGTCCCATGGTTATCTTCGATGAAAAAAAAATCAAGTCCCATGCCTGTTTTTAGCGGATCCATATTGTGATAAATTTTCTCTGGTCCCTAATGTTGTATATACATGTATGATAATCCCTTGGTTATTTGTTACCTTTTCATTATTGATTTATTTATTGTTTGTACTTTAATGCAACATATGGGGTAAAATAAAATGTTTGAAAAAATGTTCAGAATGATTCTTTTTGAGAGAGGATGCTTCGCTTTGCAAGTTTTTTGCTTGTTTTTCATTTTTTTAAAAATCTATTTCATTTTCCTTCACTTTTCCTGTTTGTCCCTATAACTTGTCTTTTGTTCACGCCGTGGCCCTGAAAGCGAGTTCTCTTAGTTTTTATTTAATTGTGATAACATGTCTGTTTAAATATCAATTTTTTCAGTGATTTAATTACGGAGAGTAATTTCACCGACGAAAACATACATAATCAAATATTACAAAGCTCACCTCGACGAATGTTATCAGTTTAAGTAATGCAAATCTCACATCATATTTATTTTAAAGTTTGTATTTATTCTTTTGTGTCATGGTGCGGTAATTTTTCTTTTGATATTGGCCATACTTTAAATCAGATAGAAAACCTTTGGCTTAATCCCAACGTACTATAACTTCTAGGGGGCGGAGCTTCGCCGTACAATAAATTCCAATTGACCGTACAATAACTTCCGACAGAATTCGATGGTTTTTAAATATTTCTTTTTCAATTTCTGTAAGCTTATACACAATATCTAGAGGAAACATGAGAAATCTCTCAGAATCTAACCCCCCACCCCACCCCACCTTCACTCTATAAATGCATACGTGACAGGGATGGCCGGATGGGGTAATTCAACAAAAAAGTAATTGTACTTGACTGTTATTAAATAATTAGTTTTTGTGAAGTAATTATAAAGCAATTAATTACATGATTTATAAAGCCTGTAATTTAATTGAAGAGAAAGTCTAAGTAATTGTAATTTGATTTACTAGTATTACTTTTTAATGTAATCGACTCCATCCCTGAATTACGTGAAAACCATTTTCAAGAGAAATATGTATGTAAACTCATTAGTTAACTGCTTTAAACAAAAAATAAAAAACAATACACAGAATTTCACTCATTTAAAAAACACGATATTCAAATGAAAACAAGATAATTTAAATCTGACAATATTGATAACACGCAAAGTTCGATGATTTTCTTAAAAGTACCTGTTTCCTGGGTTCCTTGAGTTACATGCACACTGATACATGTTCGTATAATACTCACACCTCTCTGTACAATAAATTCCTTACAAACAAAAGAAAGTACTGTAAATATAACTGACAACAATATTCAAGCAAATTTTGTTTAAATACATGTAGATCTTAAAGTTCATTGAAATTGAACTGTTCTAAATATTTAAACCGGGTTATTCGTTTGGAAAATGTAGGTCAGATCCAGCATCCAAAGAAAGTTTTTGATTGTTCATCCTTAGACGCATCATCCATGCAAGTTTGGTCCCAGTAGGGCTTATAGTTACTTGGGAATAACCTTGTCACTAATCTAGAAAATGTAGGTCAGATCCAGCATCAGAAGCAAGTCTGGTAGTGGCCATCCCTAGATGCATCATCCATGCAAGCTTGGTTCAGGTAGGGTTTACAGTTACTTGCGCATGGACCTGCTCCAAAAACTTTTTTAACCTAATCACTCATCTGGAAAATGTATAGGTCAGATCCAGCATTCGAAGCAAGTCTGGTAGTGTCTATCCCTAGATGCTAAAGCCAACCGAAAAAGAAGTAAAATTTGTAATCGGAGGTGATGACGGGTTAACATCTGATAAAAAAAATGCAACCCTATTGAATTTAAAACATTTCTCAGTGGATTAAAGCTTTCTATATTTTTAATGGTATTTTCTGCGAGAGACATACAAATGGTGTCAAAACATTTCAACGACTCTTCAAAGGATTGCTAATCAGATTACAGCTTTAGCAAGGATTCAGTACAATACCATAATTTGTCAATGGAGAGGGATATCTCTAAACAAAATCAAATGGTACCAGTTAAATGCAGAATTGCAACAAGACGCACTGGCATCCGGTTTGTAATCCAGATTTTTAGTTGTTCATAATCCTAAGTTACAGACCATAAGTTTCAATTTTAAAGAAACGTATTTTGGATAAGATTACGATAGAAAAGAAAACAGACCGACGAAAACGTTTTTAAAATGTTTGAGTCCGTTATCTTAACCTTAAGTAAGATAGCAGTGCGTTATTTTTGGATTTGTAATACATAATAAATACTATCCAAGGCAAGAGAAAAGTTAAATCAAATAAAATACTTACGGCGACAGTCTTAGCAATGTACTCAAATCGATAAGAAGGACTTGCTTAAAGTACAATGATTTGAGCTTTAATAAGCTTTCATATTCCGAAGATTAGATACAGGCAATGGAGATAAGATGCGGTGTACAATATTACAAAACTTTTTACATCACCGATGATAACATCTTCGATAAGAATAATGTACGCGTCACAGGTTGAGATGTTACACCGATAAAAATGTATATCTGTACATGTACTGACAAACTTTTTGTAGCAATTGTTTGGGAATGGAGATTTCACAGAGATACGTTGCAAGAAGCCATGGTCCGGAATCGTTGCAGCCATAATTTGCCTCACTTCGCGCGCGTAGATTAATCTCCTGTTGGTGGAGACTGTCTCCTCCAAGGCAAGTGTAGGTGAACTCCTGGTTGTCATGGTAACGCCAGGTACCGTTATGATCTACCCCCTGGACCCAGCTATCGACTTCATCACTGTGACGTTTACCTTCTGCAAGCATACATGTACCGTATGGCTGGTAATTTAAACGGGCTGTTAATTTTGGCGTTTTGATATTAGTCCGCTAAAATTTTAATTGCTTAAACAGTGTTAAAAAATTAAAGATTTTGAACACATTAGTAGTTGTTGTTGGGAGGACTACTATTAAAATTAAATTAACCGAGAGAGTAAGTGATATAGAATTTGTTCCCATCCTTTTGACTTACCTACGAATGATCGTTGAATATTGTGTTTGTCCAGATATTCCAGTCAAATAAGATCTCCCCATTGTTTGGTACATGTGTCCTTTGCTTTTAAATACTTCATTTATGCCTCCATGTATCGGAGACAGATTATGCCGGTATTGTAATCGACCTGTGTATACTCTAACGGGCAGTGTCCTGTAAATCATTTATCAATTTAAAAAAAACGATTTATTTATGAAGTATTTAAAGACAAAGGCCAGTTGTCTACCAAACAATGGGAGCTCTTATACGAGAAGACTGTCTGGATAAACACATTGGTTCTCTTTTATCGTGTTTTGAGAACCCTTGGACCTGCTGCATATTGTTTAAATTATGTGTACCACAAGGTGTCAAATTTTTGTTTCCCAGACCAGATTTTTTTTAGAGTTCTTTGTAAGTTGAGGCGTCATTCTACCAATTTTGAACTCGCAAAGTTTTTAATGTTTTCGGAAAAAAAAAGTTTCAAATCCTTTCTTTCCTATTATTCTTTTCATGAGTAAGCAATGGCAAGAAATTGATATAGGGCCTTGGAAACACCTTGTTAAATATTTGTCCATCAGACTTCCCGGCTAAATTTCCAAAGAGAATTCATGCATAGTACTAAATGTCCTACAATTAAAAGACCAAAATCACTTCAGGGTACCTTTTCAACATACAAAAATCGTAATACTGTGAAGGTTTTGGTTGAAAGAACTCCTGGAGGATTTACTTCATGTATTTCTACGGCATTTGGGGGATCAACAGGTGATCGCCAGATGTCTTTTAGACATCTGTAATTCTGGTGATTCCATCATGGCAGATAAAGGTTTTAATGTTCATGATATATTTTTATCAAAATAGTCAAATAAATACAACAATTTTTAAGCGAAAGATAAATAATTAAAATGCTTAAGAATTGTCAATAATGTGTACAAGTTAACATCCAAATTCAAAAAGGGTCATAATCATGGTTACAATCCCCAAAATGTGCCACATAATAAGGGGGTGAAAAGTAAAGAGGAGGAAAACTTACCCGCACCATACAGCAGACTGTCCGAGGAGATGAATAAGATGGTTTCGGACACTCCGTCAGCTGCAGAAAAAGAGGAAATGCTTGTGCGGGGAACGTGCCACCGTCTTCTTTGGCCAAGGAAGCTGAGACATTTGTTAACAAGTTAACATCAAAATCATCAACTATTTATATCATATTTTATGTCGATCGGTGGTAAAACTCGAGGAAATAGACCGAGATGAGAAAAGTTCCCTTGTACGCGATGCGGTTACGCCATTGGGAACCGTGGACTCACGAATAAGTCCAGAGAGCCCGGGGATGGGGGTCAGTCGAAAGTTAGCCCCAAGCCAGTGGAATCAGTAGGTCCGTATATAGGAACACGTAAACGGGTGAAAGAGAAGGATTAGAGGGGTCAGTAAAGCCCAAGTCGCCCAAACGACCTAGAGCCACCAAGGGAACGAAGACCAGACAATATTGGGGTGGATGACCCAAAATTTAATTTTTTTTGGAGTTTCTCGTCGATTTGTCCGAGTTGCTGAGGGTGTCTCCTGAAGGCGCCAGTAAACGAATCCAATCAACCAAACTTGATAATGAGTTATTGGGACACTCTAAACCACATTGAATGAATTAAGATGATATTGTTATAATTAAAAATGATAGTTACAATGCAGTGGCGTAGCATCATTTTTGAAAGTGGGGAGGCCAGCCAGAGAAAAAAATTTTCTTACTTACTTGAAAAAGTTGACAGGCAAATTAAAAAAAAAAAAAGGAAAAATTTGCCCAAAGTAAAAAAAATCCTATTTCGTGGTGGTGGTGGTGGTGGTGGTGGGGGGGG
>PRKT01001752.1:23835-37799 GCA_003671525.1 Saccostrea glomerata | reverse complement strand
GGGGAGGCAGCGTTTCGGCGACAAATAATGCCTCATCAGGGGCCCTATAATGATTTTCCATGTTTATTGTCAACTTGATTTCATCAATAGATCTCCTATGTTTTTATGCTAACTATATGCAATGATATATTCCGATTTGAAAAAATCTTTGCATGTTGGCGCATCACCTAACATCTCTTTTTACCAAATCTCACACCCGCTTTCTTCCAACACATTTGTCACTTCAAAGAAATTCAATTAAACCAATCCCGGACGGCGCAATAAATTCTACCAAAAGAAGCTCTGTACATTACTCACTTCTCACCACAATTCATCTGAACCTAGAATATGATAAAACGCTTTAACAGACTATCTTTGAAAATCAAAATACTCAGAAGTACAGAGAGCCGGGCTCATCATTATGAATTTTTTACATGAATCAAACGTTTATATTGTATTACAGATTAAAAAAAAGAATATCAGATTTAAAATTCTGATGAAAAAATCATTTTAAATCTATCAATTTAAATGATAAGACACCACCAGTGAATTTCGATCCTAAGTCCAAGGTCCGATTTTGTCAGAATCAGATTTAATGTGGTACCGCAACTGAAAATAACAGGCCAGTCTGGTTCCCTCTCCTGCTTTTCTTCGTATATGCAGAGAACTAGGATACATGTTCCACTGATTATCAAAAATCTTTACACTAATGAACTATGCTCTTTGACTTAAGACTGAAGTTTGCAAAGGTACTAAATATGTTTATTTATTTAGATAAAAATTCGTTTTATTTTTGTTGCTTTATTTAGCGTTTGTATTATCTCAAAAGCGGTTGAGAGTAAGAACTATATTTTTACACGTAACTTTAAAATGGCAACTGGGGTTGACATCCTGTCTTGAACAGATTTACATAAGCCGGCAATTGCTCTTTGAGCAATAAGCCCGGCTAAAAATGGATAAACAAACGTCAGACTTGGACCTTGATGAAATCCAAGGAAATGAAGAGGCTGCAGCGAGCATCCCGGACCTAGACATATCTATAATCTTGACGGAAGAGCCTAAAAACGTAATTAATTGGAACTCATCTACAGAACTGAAAGAAATACAAGATACCCTGGAAAACGATTGACCCTCTCAAGAAGAAGAGAAAGCATCAACCATGGCCTCGGTACAGGTCGCTACCCTCCATGGTTCTCGGCTAAAATCTCATGCACTTTGAACGTAGGAAAAGAATAAAACGAAAAATTTGAAGAATTCTGGAACCAAACTGCGTAGAGTCCACTGCCGTCTGCAGTGGCGGTAGTGCCATCAGTTTTACCTTGGACATGACTTTTGCATATTATAATATGACATCCTGAAGAAAAAGGGGAACCCGGTAGGGGGCATGTATTGCGTATGCAATACTCTCAGAATGCTTGTTATTATAGGCATTAATGTTTAATAGATTTTTCTTTTCCATTTTGTATCTACAATTGTTTCGTTAATATTCGTTGTCATTTTTATGAATTTAGAAATGTCACAATTTCAAGGATATGTACAATAGAATTCGTAATGGATGATATTATAGATATATGTTTAGATATGTTAAACTTCAGGGAAAATTTAATTTCTTTGAAAAACATATCAAAATTGACAAAAATTTGTTTTTGCTATTTATTTGTATCGTACTCTTGCAAATTAGTTCTTTCCACTTTTCTTTTAAGAGTATTGTTTAAGTACTATTTGTTTTTATATTCTTACATGGTTCATGGTACATGACAAGAAATAAGAGATATTTGTTGAATCTCTTAAACTTCACATGGCTAAAGTGTAAAAAAAAAAAGTAGTCGAATTGTTTAGGCAATAATTGGTTTATTTCGTTTGAAATATGATTATGAAAGATAACCGTACATTCAAACTTCTGAAGAAAGAACACCAAAAATCAATAAAAACTGAACAAGAGGTCTCGAATTAACAGACCTACTTGGGAGTGTAACATAAAACCGAAAGGTTTCAAGATAAATGTTACTCCTAACATAGGGTCAATCTCAAAACGCTTTCAAGAACGCGTAGGAGTTATTATAAAGAGGTTGTGCAAACATTGATGTTACTCTGTCTTTTGGGGGATATCCTCAAGTAAGGACAATCTGAGAGAGATCCCGTCCTTAGAATCATCCCTCAGTGATACGTCCCAGACAGATCTTGATAGAGCCCATAAGATTATTGACCCTTATAATATGGCCCTAACAAATAAACTTGACAAGACTTTGAGACAGTGTTCCACAGACTGGGAACAACCAGTCAGAGGTCGAGACGCATCAAACGCATAAAGTGCTCAATAAATCTAGTACTCCTCTCACCGAATCGGAGACCCCACTTCTTTCCAAGGGGCTGAATTTCTGCCCCACGCCACGTGAGGTCGACTAAAATCAAGTCAGAGAGGATATCCGAGTCCTCGTTTAAAGGAATGCTTCTAACTTTTAAACTTCAATTATTATTAATTAAATTAGCTACAAGAAATTTTTTGGAGAAAATCCTTCTCCAATAAGATGAAATCCTTAAACGTATTAAGGTATTAGAGAAATAAGAAAAGGAAGAAACCCGTGAAGAGAAGACCTACGTACCACCAAGTATACGGGTAAATAAATATATTATTCTGCCCAATAATTGATTTAAATTAAGACCCACAACTTCAAGACAGATTGAAGGAAATACTAGTAATTTTATTTATCTCGTTTATTATTTTTTTTACAGAATGCAATTAGGGATGGCTATGCTGATGGCCTTGAACGTGGATATGATGAAGAAGTCAATATAGCAACTACATATATTTACTTGATATCCAAGACTCCAAAGTTGATTCATATGACTCTTACCAACCAGATTTACACGAGATATTTTAAAAATTTGGAATCTCATCCATTTCATTTCAACGAAGGAAGATAGTACTTTTCTTTAAGACGAATTTTACATCTAAAACTGTTACTTTTAGATCGGCCGGTTTTGTAAATGTGACTTTGACAAGTATAAATGGCAGACTTAATGGTTGTATGCACTGTTCATTCTTGCATACGTAGGATGAACGACTTTTTTAAAAGCATTTGTCAGGGACAGATCTTGTTTTCTTTGTCCATTCGATGACAGATTATCTATTTACAAAATCTACCATGCATTCCACCCTCTAAAAGTAAATAAAACCATTACGCTTCAGTTCTGGAAGTCCTCTTTTTCCTTCCGTCACATTACACACGGTCGTTTCAGCGAACATGGGCAGTGTTTGCATTCGTTATCTAAGAGGGCAAACATTTACAGGCTTATTTCATTTCTACAGGGTGGTTTATCTTTACACAACCATGAAGGCAAACGCTGACAAATATAGACCCGACATAGAGATTATGATAATTCTATTGATGAATACTATCTTTCCATAAACTTTTATTAAAATAAAAAAAATTCTTGTTGTGATCATGTTTGAATTTAATATAATTTTAGTTCTGACTAGTTGCCACTTAAGTTAAAAGAAAAGTGTTGATGGACGTTTTGTTTCCGCATTTTCTCTGCTTAGGAATTACTGCTTTTATTACGAGATTGTCCGTAGTAAGGTTTGTAGTTTAGATTCATTTAGTATTTATGTTGTTTTAGATTTTCATCATTTCACAAAGGTGCTTTTCCTAAATTGTTTATCCCTCTGTACAGTCACCAGAATTAAGTTTTTTTAAATAACATTTTGAATTATATTTGTAACTGGTGACTGTTTATTTATAAAAATTATTAATACTCACTTTACACTTTCATCGATGATTTCATATAATAACCATCAGTTGTTAAAAAAATTTTATTTCTTAATTTTCTGGACATTAACAGCCACCGTAGAGGGCAATCCAAACTAGGAAGCTGCCCCACGCGTAAAGCGATCCAGAAATGAATTAAAGTCGACGTAACCCCAGCCAGTTATTCCCCTTATATACAAACGATCAAACGAGTTAACGTGACAATACTTCATTACATTGAAAAGTAGCATAACCTATGTATATATCATGAGTAAAGTCGTCGTTTCAGCGAACATGGGCAGTGTTTGCATTCGCAATCTATGAGGATCTTTATCACAATCTATGAGGATCTTGATCACAATCTATGAGGATCTTTATCACAATCTATGAGTATCTTTATTACAATCTATGAGGATCTTCAACACATAACTTTCATCAAGATACGAGAAAAATTATTACATCTTTAATACATGTACTTTGATTTAATCATTAAAATGGCTACTAAACGATATGTAGTCCGTTTTCAAGTCCAGATCATGACAAGGATCACATGGCGGGTTAAGACCGATCAGCAGGGAATGCTCACTCCTCCATGGCAACTGATCCCACCTCTGGTGATTCGGAGGTCCATGTTTGTTCTGCTCGTATTTTGTAATGTTTTATGGACTTTGGTATTGAATACCGTTTGTCATCTCCATACATGTATCCTTCATTAAATTCATACACTCAAATCTCATATGACAAAAGACTTCCATATCAATGTACATATTTAAAGAAAACTATTGCAACTTAAAACTTATTGAAACCTCCGTAATGGCCAGAGAAATTACTCTGTTACAGGATATTGATTGAATATTGTTTAGCGTCCCTCTCGAGAATTTATCATTCATATGGAGACGTCATCATATGCCGGTGAAGGGCTTCAAATTTAGACCTATTGTCTTCTCTGACATAATTTTTTATCAAATATACTCTGCAATAGTCAAAATTATATTATCTCAAGAGTATTGGCCCCGTACTTTTCATGTAATACTTCCAAAACGAGTTCATGTATCTAGAATACTTTTTTGCAATGTTCATTTTTTCGCCAAGGGTGTGTTTTGTTAAACAATCTTGCAAATTTTGTTCAAGGATTAAATAAGAAAACTTTAATTCATTTCAATGAAACCATGTGACAAATCAAAACCTTAGTTCCTAAAACCAATATGTTAAATCAAGGTAGACTACTCCGAACTTGACTTCCATTTATTGGTTCACTCTCAAAAAGTATTTTGGTACTGCAACAATTGATGATGTCAACATTTTAGCTGGACACCTCAATGCATTAAATAGGAAAACAGAAAATATTGCAAAAGCACTGCAACAGCATGGATCTCATTTGTCATCTTTCATTTCTGTAACCAATCACAGAATGGACAACTTAGCTGCTGGTATTAAAGAAAATTTAGACTACATTTCTAAAATTGCAACTGCTTTTAATAACAAATTCAATTGTACGATTTGGAACAAGAGGCCCAAGGGACTTGAATCGCTCTTCTGATAAATTGTACAATCTATCACTTCTATTAGAAGCCTCGAACTCTTATAGTATCATAAGACCCAAAATGCATCAACTTACAAAGTTTGATAATATTTAGCCAGTTAATACTGAAGATATTATAATTATAAAATACCATAAGTAGGTCACAGTGAATCAAAAGTAGGTCACCATGACTTACTCTTTGGTCAACATTCTCTGAAAACCCAAGATGCATCATCTGACAAAGTTTGACGATTCTAAGCCAATTAGTACCAGAGATAATTAAATATACCCATCAAATGTCAAAGTAGGTCACGGTGACCTACTTTTTGGTCGACGTTATGCAAAAACCCAAGATGCCTGAACTGACAAAATTTGCTGATTCTAAGCCAATAAGTACCTGAGATATTCAAAAGTAGGTCACCGTGACCTACTTCTTGTTGGACATTCAATGAAACCGTAAGATGCCTCAACTGACAAAGTTTGATGATTCCGAGCCAATAAGTACCAGATATAATTAAAAATAGCCATAAAATGTCAAAATTAGGTCACAGTGACCTACTTTTTGGTCGACGTTCTCCGAAAACCCAAGGTGCCTAAACTGACAAAGTTTGATGATTCTAAGCTAATACGTACCTGAGATATTCAAAAGTAGGTCACGGTGACCTACTTTTTGGTCGACATTCTCCGAAAACCCAAGATGCCTCAAATGACAAAGTTTGATGATTCTTAGCCAATAAGTGCCTGAGATACTTAAATATAGCCATAAAATGTCAAAAGTAGGTCACTGTGAACTACTTTTTGGTCGACAATCTCCGAAAACCCAAGATGCATCAACTGACAAAGTTTGATGATTTTATGTCAATAAGTAGATACTTGATTATAGCCACAAAATGTCAAAAGTAGGTCACCATGACCTACTTTTTGGTCGTCACTCTCCGAAAACTAAATATGCTTCCACTCACAAAGTTTGATGAATCTAAGCCAATAAATACCTAAGATACTTAAATATAGCCATAAAATGTCGAAAGTAGGTCATCGTGACCTACATTTTGGTTGACATTTTTCGAAGACCCAAGATGCATCTACCGACCAAGTTTGATGATCATAGGTCTGAAGGTAATAAAAATATGCATTTTAAACCATTTGAAAACAAATGTCGGCAAAATTCAAAAAGTAGATCACAGTGACCTACTTTTATATGAATATGTTTTAAGGTCCCTAGATGCATCAAAGTACAAGATTTGATGATTCTAAACCTCCCAGTGTCTGAAATAATAGGATTTAATTTTTTTAAAAGGATAAGTCATTAAGTTCAAAAAGTAGGTCACGGTGACCGACTTTTAAGTTGACATTGTTCGAGGACCCAGGATGCATCAACTGACAAAGTTTGATGATCATAGGCCTTAAAGTGTCCAAAATATGCCTTCAAATATTTTTGAAAACAAATCCCCGCAACATTTAAAAAGTAGGTCACCGTGACCTACTTTTGCACTAACGTATTGCCAAGTCGTAAGGTGCATCAACTTACAAGATTTGATGATCTTAGTCCTTATAGTAAGCAAAATATACACGTTTTATCAATTGTAAATTTAGGTCAACTTTGAAGTGACCTTGAGACCACGCCCTTTGCCCCAGGGTAATTCCCCGTGCAAATTTAAATCTTCGACATATCCTGATCCTTGTATGTCAGTTTGGTGAAAATCTACTGGTGGTTATGGAGAAGAAGATTTTTTAGCAACCAGTACTCTTGGTTTTGTTTTCCTGATTCTCTCCCCTTGTTTAAGGGTCCCAACCCTTATTTTAGTATAAATGGTAGCCCTTGGACCAAGGATACCCTGTGACAAATCTGGTACCTATTGGCCAAGGGGTTCCTGAGTTATGGCCCATATTCTAAAAAGTTTACGCACACCGCACAAATGGCCATAGCATTTGCTCTTTGAGCCTTTGGCTCAGAAGAGCTAAAAAATCTTTTGTCAATGTGTCAAAAATCCAAATGTCACAGTTAAGAGGGCTACTCTTTAACATCTGAGTTTGATAAACTATCAGCAGCAATTCAGAGTTTGTTAGAAGGAAAGATAACTCCATTTTTGATTCCCAAATTTTTTATCACGAGAACTCTTTCCAACATTAATTTCAAACTTCGAAAATCATACAAGAATTTTTACTTAATTCGTACAGATCATTCCTTTTATTACCTACATTGGACCTGGTGGCTGAAAAGCAGAATCGTAATATCTAAGGGTCTCTCACAAGCCAGCGAGTATAACAATTCCCAAAATACGTGCGGTCACCCAATAGGGCATCACGACACTTTACTCGGCACTCAGGGCCATCTTCATTGAGCAGTGAGGGATTTTTATCGTGCCAGCGCCTACCGTGATATGGGTCCTCCGTTTTTAAGGTCATATCCGAAAGACCCGTGACTTTCACTTCTGATGCCGAGTGCTTGGCGAGAGAACAGCGAGTACCTTTTTTTCATCATAGGTTTGACGCGGCCCCGCGAACTAGAATTGAATCCGGGCACTAGGTAAATATTTTCACCGCGTAGTTTTTGATTCAAATTTGCACAAAAATAGATTTTGATTGATTGTATAGTGTTTAACGTCCCTCTCAAGAATTTTTCACCAATATGGAGACGCCACCACTTGCCGGTGGAGAGCTGCAAATTTTGTCCGATACTCGGCTCTCAGAGCCATTGAGTAGGGAGGGATCTTTTTCGTGCCAGCACCTAATGCAACACGGGGTCTCGGTTTATACGGTCTCATTCGAAGGACCGGTCTCCACGATCTACAGTGGGGTTCGAACCCGCGACGTAAGCATTAACTCCTTACTTCGCGACTCTAGAGCAGATGCTCTAACCACTGAGCCATGCGGGCGACTAAAATGGATTTTGAAGTGAAAAATATGGATGAAGTGAAAAATATTTGTACAGATTAATAAGGACGCTTACAGAAGGGCATACTTTTGAACATCGCAGAAGGTTTATAATTTCTTTATTTTCTAGATATTTATTATTTGCATCATTTGAAATTAGGCTAAAAAATATAAATCAATCCAGGAATCCATTGTTTGTTTGTATCATCTGTCCTTAATTATATAATCAATAGTGCCCCGTCCTTATACCAGAACCCCTGAGACCATAAAATTCACAATTTATGAGGAAACACTCTTGCACATCCTAACTATGCACTTAGTTTATTTCATACCCAGGAGCAGAGAATCAATTTTCAAGATAAAATGTATTTTACAATATAATCTGTATAGCCCCACCCAAGCACTAGAACCCCTGACACAGGGGCCATGAACAGTTTGACTGCTTGATATCCAGGAGTAAAGAAGATTTTTAAAGATTTCATTAATTTTAGTGGTTTTGGTCCCAGCCCTCGGGCCCACGGGGAGGGGGGGTATAAAATTCATATTTTTTGTTCCCCTTCAACCATTATAATCTAAAGTCTTTCTATTAGTATTACTTATACTTATAAGGTATTAAGTGTTAAATTGTTCCATCCTTCCCCTTAGATCCACCACACAATACACATAGACACTCATTCATTTGTTGTACAAAGGTATCTGGTGAATTCGTTGAATTTATTTCCATCTACAATATTTTCCTGACAAAGACATGCCACCAAATAAGTAAGACATATTTAAGTCGAACCTATACATCTTCATTCCTTCACGGGCGACCCTGAGATAGTCAAGGAATGGATGGATAGCTGTTCTAACGTCTACTTCGGATCCACAGGTGCTGTGACCAACTTTGGTGCTGATCAAGTTGCCGGTGTACAAGCCGTTCCAATGAGTCGCTTGCTACTGGAAACACATTCCCCGCATATGAAACCAGGAGGAGGAACTGTTAACACCCCAGCGTTCATTGGTGACGTTGTTACCTACGTTGCATCAACTACAAGTTAGTGTACAGTACCTATTGAAGGAGACAAATAAGAATAGCCGACGCCTCTACAAGTTTTAGATGACATGTATAGAGGACTATTCTTGCAGAATTACGTCTGGATTATCTTCCGACTAAGTTCATGTGGAATGTCTTTATACTTTGATCACTTATTTTCTACAAAATTATAGGTCTGGATTGTTTTCCGATCAAATTATTGCAGAGCATTGTATATATTTTTATTATCTACAAATACGTAAAGGTATAATTAACGCATTTTATGTGTATGCAATACAACGGAACCCTATTAAATAAAGCAGGTAGGAATGTGGTGAAATTGCTTTGTTTAAGTATCGTCACATTTTCCCTACTGTCATAAACTCGACCCTGCCCTGGTCTCTCCATATACTGGATATGTCACGTGATGCCTATTATTACCATTACTGAAGCTTCAGTCCTGGTCCTGATGGTAGTGAGAACACTACCCGTTATACCTGATACCTGTGCTGCATATATACCTTTATAGATATGGATGTTTTTATTTTTGGATGTATTTAAAAATGGCGGAGAGCCAATTTCGATGGCGCATGCTCAGATGTCATTTTAGGAATTGCACAACCTTGCGTCATAAATCTATAATTGGCTCTCCGCCATTTTTAAATACATCCAAAAATAAAAACATCCATATCTATAAAGGTATATATGCAGCATACCTGTTTGTGTATTGTTGATGTATCTGGACTCGTTCCCATATATACCTATATCTACCTTGCTTGCTGTCGCCTGATTATGCTACGGCGTCAGCCTCATTTATATGTCTTTGAGATATTGTCCACACTAACTCGGTTACACGACAGAACTCGGTTCTTTGTGCGTACTGCTATGGACTGGAACCATCTCAAAGAAGTCGTTCGCGCTCCTTAGCTAGATACTTTCATGTCTGCGCTTGAACATTAGTGCGACTAAATGCGTCCTCCCTCCGTCACGTTAAAGCCCTAAGGGATTCCGTGTCGTAACAATACAGAAACGGACCTATACAGATCTATGTCTGATGGACTTGATTCTATTAATCGAGTCAGTTTATAATCTGAAATGATGAATAGATATATGTTAAAAAAAATAAATATTCTTTGACTTATTAATACACGGATTCCCGTTACATCAACCTCTGGCAAAACCTCGATGGGGTTTCTATATTAATTATTATTCTGTATTCTGTCAATACCTTCCGGCATGGACATACAGATACCCGTGTATTTCGGCAGCGCACATGAGAGTCGACTGCCCTTATAATCCCTCATGCTATGCAAACCCGATCCATGGTGAAGTAATTAATGATTCCTGTTTGCATGTACCTCGCCCCTCAAAGTTTTAAGTGGTTATTTCAAACAACTTAGTTAGCGCATTATTAATACACATTTACCATGCAATGATAAATTTTAATCCTCCCTCTGCCATTACCTGATTACCGTTAGACAAACCATGTTGTCATGTTAAATGGTGATATCGAGAGGCGCCCACAGGGAATGGACTTATCATGCTTATCTGACAGCGACGTCCTAGATTTAAATTCACTTCCCACTTGCACAAAAAAGTAAACATAATGTAAAACAAAAATGTTTCAACCATTATCTCTGTAAATTAATTTCGAAATCCCTTCCGTTAAACGTTTAGACAACTGTCGCATTAAATGAAGAAAACACGTACGAGTTATCTTTGTTTGAGCTTAGAAAACAATGTTAGCTTGTGCGTGAAGTGGAGTCGATTTTTTGATCTTTCGTTACTGCTTATCCTAAACTATTGATTACACATCTGGTCAACAGTTATAAAAGTAGAGGAAAGAAAGTTTCAATACTCACGGACACACAAAGTGTAGCGCCGTCGAGCGGTAAACGGCTAAATTAAGACATTAATCAATAAATGTGAAACAGGAAAAATATTCCTCTGTCTTAATATCTCCTCCTTTTTATTCTATTAGCTTCTTAAAACATATATATTGCCTTATTTATTTATTCTTATTTATATCATAGCATTTAGTGCTAAGTAGGTTAATTACTATTACAATGTATGAGGACCCAATTGGAAATAAGCACATTATTGCTTTCAAGGGTCATCCTCGGGTAAATGGCTATACTTAGTACAAAAATTATATAGTTACCCGCCATTCTCTTTTAGATATACTGAATTAAATGTTTTTCTTAAGTACTTGTTTTTAATGTTATAATACTAGTGTTTTATTACACAATTATATTTTTTACGAAATCTTATGATTTCTTTGGATTCCAAGAGCCAATTATGGTCTTATGTGTCTCTCTTATGCTACACATATAATGACATGTGCCATTTCATGATTAAACAAACAAAACAAATTCTTGTTGAAATAAAACGATGAGTAAGTTTTATATACAATTTCTTTACAGGAACAGGTCCCCGTAAAACAAATCAAAATATTAATATTAAGACAATAATCCAACATCTTCTGAACGGTCTGTGTACATGTAAATCCCAAGTAAAATTGACTTAACTAATAAATTCCCAACGAAAGTGACTATACTGATAAATCCCTAAGAAAACTGTGGCTATCTGACCAGAAATTCCCCCCATATATATACCCGCTGGCCGTTGCTCAGATGGAGCATCGCCTTCAAAACAAGAGTTACGTAATGGTCAAACTAACAGATCCTCGCGAGGAGCATCGAGAAGCTATGTCTAAAAATAGTTATATAAACAATGAGTGACTGTTAAATAATTACGTAAACAAAACAATTTTTTTCAGTTAAACTAAATTACTACAAGTATTAGCTTTCCTAAAAAGCTTGTCTGACGTTGTCTGCTTAAATTCATAAAGCGGAAAGAAATAATAAATTATGTTACATAATTTCTTTCGTTCGATAATATATCTTCAAGACCATGCGTTTTCAATATTGCATATAATAATGTACAAAGAACTGTAAATTGAAGCTCATAATGAAAGAAACTAAGACTAAAGTGATATTTTTAATCGCGGATAAAATATTTATTAATTATGGAATTTCTTCATTTGCACATAACAACATCTCTGTGAAACAATGTTAAAAATAACCCTAACTCTAACCCTTCTGGTCTGCTTGACTTTTACAACATTTTATTATAAAGCTAGACGTACTCTGAGCGATGAGCTTACTAATATAATACCCCGGCCTCCCATATGAATATAATGGTAGTATCCATGTTTTGCTCTGGAAAATCCAAAATATATGTCAGATCAAAAAGTAAAATAGAATGTGCACAATGGAAACATGTAATAAAGATTCTGTGAAAGTTTCATTAACTTTCCTTCAGTGGTATGAGAGGAGTTGCGGATAAGAGATGGGTACCCCAAAGCGTAACAGACGAACGGACGGACATACCGATTACTATATACAGTGTACCCTCCCACTTTTCAAGCGGGGGGGGGGGGGTATAATAAAGATTTTGATCGACTTAGGCATAAGATGTTTCAAGATCCCGGGTCAGCATTTTTCAAATAATGTTTTATATGTTTAATGACCTAACTGATTTTTATTCAACAAACAGAATAAAATGAAGGTTGTAAATGATGAAATCAATGGGAAGATCTTTGATCACTTAATGGGCGCGTATAAGCCTAACCCTAACCTTGGCGATAACAATCTTGACAGAGCGTTACACATGCTGACCATTCCCCTGCTGTTCTTGAAAGCTTTCATTGCTTCTCAAACCATTTGATGTACAGTGATTCTCTACTTAACACTGCTACGTAATTGATTGATGAAATTCTGAACTGAGGGATCTGGGAAAAGAAAAAAGAAGATGCAAACTAATTTACAATGTAATATCGTCCAAAATATAATCGATGGAAAGGAGTGAAGTATAACACTTCAGCAACATACAAATCTATTTACACAATAAAGAATTAAAGCGAACTTGAATAAGACTTCTTTTCTGTTTTCACTGCATTTTTCTCAGGCACTGTATTATCAGTTTTTACAATACTTGGAGCAGGGCAACTAAGGAAAATATTTGACCACGTGCCTGATGTTTAGGTACTACTTAATTCAATGTCAATGTATAATATTACTGAAAATAAGCATTCAGTTATTTAAACGAAACATGTAAATTGACTTAATCTTTGATACACAACAAAACAGTGAGATTTATATTATAAGGCAATTTTATAGAGAACTGAAGCGGACATGTTCAATGATGAAAGCACGGATTATACTAAAGACAAGATCATTCAGTAATGTTAATAAAAGCTCCTGAGATGGAGATTATGCATGTATCGAAATTTCCACCATCGAACTATCTAAACAATTTCATGGAACGACTGCATAAAAAAGCCCTGGTTAAATCTAGTACTGTCTGACGCCGTGACGTCAGACAACAACTCCCCCACGCTTAACTTTTGATTTCGTTCAACAGATAAAAATAATACACTTAAACATCAATAAAACTAGCTGCAGATCTGTAGCTCTCCTAAACAAGAGGCCCAGGGGACACAGCGCTCACCTGAGCACATCGGGCTTGAATTTGCTCCCCCCCCCCTCCAGGCGGTCATCATTTGAACAAACTATAATCTACACTACCTGAGGATGATTCCATATAAATATCACTAATCATAGCTTTGAAGTACTTGAAAAGAAGATTTTACAAGGTTTCCCTGTATATCCTTATGTAAAACTTGGGTCAGCCATTTTGGCCCCACCCTAGCCCCGGGGGTCATGATTTGAACAAACTTGAATCTGCACTACCTGAGGATAATTCCACATGAGTTTCATCTTTCCTGGCCCAGTGGTTCTGGAGAAGAAGATTTTTAAAGATT
>PRKT01001752.1:0-21420 GCA_003671525.1 Saccostrea glomerata | reverse complement strand
GCCATTTTGGCCCCACCCTTGCCTCGGGGGTCATGATTTGAACAAACTTGAATATACACTACCTGAGGATGCTTCCACATGAGTTTCATCTTTCCTGGCCCAGTGGTTCTGGAGAAGAAGATTTTAAAGATTTTTCCTATATATTCCTATGTAAAACTGGGTCGGCCATTTTGGCCCCACCCTTGCCTCGGGGGTCATGATTTGAACTAACTTGAATCTACACTACCTGAGGATGCTTCCACATGAGTTTCATCGTACCTGGCCCAGTGGTTCTGGAGTAGAAGATTTTTAAAGATTTTTCTTATATATTCCTATGTAAAACTAGGGTCAGCCATTTTGGCCCCACCCTTGCCCCTGGGGTCATGATTTGAACAAACTTGAATCTGCACTATGTGAGGATGATTCCACATGAGTTTCATCTTTCCTGGCCCAGTGGTTCTGGAGAAGAAGATTTTTCCTATATATTCCTATGTAAAACTTGGGTTGGCCATTTTGGCCCCACCCTTGCCCCGGGGGTAATGATTTGAACAAACTTGAATCTGCACTACCTGAGGATGATTCTACATGAGTTTCAGCTTTCCTGGCCCAGTGGTTCTTAAGTAGAAGATTTTTAAAAGATTTTTCCTATATATTCCTATGTAAAACTAGGGTCGGCCATTTTGACCCCACCCTTGCCCCGGGGGTCATGATTTGAACAAACTTGAATCCCCTTCACCCACGGATGCTTTGTGCCAAGTTTGGTTGAAATTGGCCCAGTGGTTCTTGAGAAGTCGAAAATGTGAAAAGTTTACGGACAGACGGACAGACAGACGGACGCCGGACAAAATGTGATTAGAAAAGCTCACTTGAGCCTTCGGCTCAGGTGAACTAAAAATTATTGATAGACCGGAGAGCTACAGTGCCACCCATTGAAAAAACTATATTTATTGCGCACTAAAAAGTGCGCTCGATTCTTGATTAATTTTTCCAAATTCTTACCTCAATGGCAAAAAATGGAAGATTTAAAAAAAATTACTCTCTCCTCTATCAAGTTCTCTCGTAGTTGACATCTCAACGAAGCATATCGGACCGAATTATCTTTGAAACCAAAAATGGCACTATATATAAGCGAAATGTCCGATGATTGCAATATCAGGGCCAGGAGGACTATTAACAACAATTATGAGGAATGTTTTGTTGTGGAAAGAGTCAAAGAATATGTTAGGAACACACGGTTAGTAATATTTTGAGATTACAGCTTTAAAAACATGGATAAATAAATCGAGAACCGAGCGCATTTTTTTTGTGCGCAATAAATATACAGTTTTTTCAATGGGTGGCTCTGTAGCTCTCCGGTCTGTCAATATATATATATATTTCGGTGAGCTACAGATCTGCAGCTACAATAAAACATAATAAGTTATAAGCTGTATGTACATTTAAACATCACTTGAGACAATATTTACAGTCAAATATGTTCGTTTTTTCACAAATGGGTAAAGTCGCCACACGCGAATCTAACATTTCCCTCCTCGAAATGTTTCGGAATTTCGGATAAAACCTCCGAAGCTACACTTTCATAGTCAATGTCACTAGGTGTTAAATCCTCGGAATAGACCACACGAGTGTCCCGGCTCACCTCCATAGTACCATCAGGGTAATTCCTGATTGTTTTGTTTAGTATCCAACACACAGTTGATTTTTTCACGGTAGATTTGTCACGCGCTGTATTATGATCACTACTTTCCTCACTACTTGTGTAGCGTTTCCGAGTAAATCCTTTTCACATTCATATTTTGGTAGCTCCTGATAATAATTCCTCTTTGTAATAAAACACAAAGTCATTTTAATGAAACAAAATCAACGATATACATCATCATATATGCAATGATAGCAGTTTTAAACAAAAATACTCATAAATGATGAATTAAAAAAACATTAAAATGTCATCTATTTACTAGTTTATACACGGTCACAGTTCATTCCTTTCTCTCATTGGAATTGTCCAAGAAATTGTCCATGAAATCGGTCATCAAGTCTATCACTTGCACCTCTTTCATTTCTTCGGAATAAGAAAAGTTTATTGCTTTTACGATTTCCGAATGTCCATCACGGTGTTTGATTCTTCTATGAATTAACTGGATTGTAATCGATTTCTTCTCCTCAGAAACACTGTCTTTTTCTTCCTCATTAATGTCCTCGGCACTCAAGTTCTCTTCTGTTTTGTTACAATCCTCGGAATCTTGTGATGGCTCGGACTCTTCTTCATCAGATGAAATGTCCTCATACAAATCGCTTTTCACAGTATAATCCATATTCTGGTCAAAAGAAATGTTTAAAATATCTTCTGGCGAAAGGTAATTCAAAACTTCCATTAAACTGTGTTGCGAAAAATAATGTTTTTTAAGTTAAAATTCCTTGTAAATATCTTTTGACAAATGTCACATTGATAAACTTTCTTCCTGGAATAATGGTGTTCTTATAAATGTCTTTGTAAATTCCTTTTATGTTTGTACGTAATATTGCAGTCAAAACATTGGAACATTTTTACATAGAAGCATGTTTTAAGTGTTTATTTTCTAAATCTTGTTGGAGTTTTTATAAGCCTGCCCAGTCTTGATTTCGTAGGTTCCATCTGGATTGGGGTTGACATGTGTCCATTATTCTCCTCCCTGCTCCTCTCTAACGGTTTATCATGGGTCTTGTCTTTAACAGGCAAGGTGTTTTCGACTTCAGAATTTCCAGTGTTGTTAAATTGATCTTCATTGTTCTCTTCAGGGACCTCATCACTTGGACATTAAAGCCCAGAGATCGGAAAGAGTCGGGAGTGACGTCAGAGATCAGTTACAGCACAGAGATGCTATTAAATGTTTCAGCCAGAGATACTATAAATCTTTCTTATCATTGATCAAAGACAAATAGTTTCCTTAATTGCCAGTAATGGGTTATATTTTAAGTCATAAATAAAGAACTTGCACAATTACATTTCTTTGTGTTCAGAGTTATTCATAGTTTGTAAGGATGCCTTATTGTGCTGTTTATAATTGTTCAAGCTCCTCAAAAGTGGACAAAAATGTGTCATTTTTTTGCTTCCCAAAAGATGCAGGTCTTCAAAAATCATGGGTACATTACTGCCGTAGAAGAGACCTTAAATTACAAAGTACAGTAAAATATGTGAGAAACACTTTACGGCAGTTCAATATTCCCGTTATCCACCCCGGTTAGCTGAATTAGGTTATCCTTATGCTCGTGCGCAATTAAAGGTTGATGCTGTACCCGATGTTGAGTGGCCTATCCAAGACGAATGTTCAACTTCATCAAACACTGAGAAAAAATCACCAGGATTTGGTGCATTTAGAAAGCGACAAAGACTTGAGGTAAAAAAAAACCTAGTTATTCTTTAAAATATTGTTAAAAACTTATATGTTGTTCTTTATTAATTATATTTGTGACATTACAATTACATTTTTAATAAATGGTTTAAAATGCTATGATGTTAATTCATTTTACATGTATAGAATTTTGTTGTTTCTTTGTATTGATCATCTAAATAGTTATTAATAATTGTTATACATTAGTTAGAAGAGCAAGGAAAAAAGGGGGGATCGCAACCTCAATTTACAAATGCTTATGTCATAGTTTAAGTTTATATAACATTTTATGTATATCTTACATTGATTATTTCAAAAAGTTTTTTTTTTATTTTTCAATGAAATTGTACATTAAAAACAGGTATTAAAAGAGGCAATGATAGAGAGTGATGACAGTGAAGATAGTAATGAAAATGAAAAAGTAGATGAAGTTCCTGAAACTGAACAAGAAACTCCTTCATCTTCTGCGGAATGGGAGAAATTATTGGCTGACAAAGCCATCCAGGCATTTATCCCAGACCCCAAAGTCAAAACAAAGACAAGAAGAATCCAAATAGGTAAATCAAAAATAGGTTTCAAGACAGTTGATGCTGAAATTCAGTGCAGTGAATTACAGTACTGTATCAAGTGCGGACAATCTACAGAGAATATATTAAATAGTCAAGCAGACAGTATCAACACGGATGCATATATGGCAACTAATGAACATGTGGAATTACGTTCTGATGAAGATTATGATAACAGAGATATTGACTCTGATTTCAATGCAAGCGATTTTGAGGATTCAGAATTGGACGAGGAATCAGATGAAGAGGAGACATGTAACTACAGATTAGATGAAACAGATAATCCATCAGAGGAGAAATATTATGTTGTGTCAGAAAGTGCACTTTCTCAACTTTTATCTGTCTGTAATATTTGTAATGGAAAAAGTGTCCCACTTGTAGAATACAGCAAAGGCTCCATGATCTCTACAGTGTCAACATGTGAAAATGGTCACATCAACAGATGGCAGTCACAATCAACACATAAGAAAATGCCATGGTTTAACAGGTCGAGACCACTACCTTATATGGAAGGCAATTTTCAACACGTGACGATGTCCTCGTCACACCCGTTCTCCAATCAAGTGAATGAGTTCCAAAGCATGGCAGTCTACTACGTGTTTACGATTCAATGGCGACACGTGGTTTTAGTCGGTTTACTTCACAAAATTTAACTCGCTACCGGAAAAACTGTAGAGTTTCTTTATCACTTTATAAGACCGAAATTGAAAGATTACTAGTATATTCTAAAGACATTGCTCCATGCTCACATTTAATATTGTATTTGTTTTAGATGATTAATAATTGCTTCGAATATCGTACAAACGCTTTGACGGTTGCATGTACATAAAAAACTTTCTGATGATATTGAGGGGTTAAATAATAATTGCACAGGGTACCCTCTCCTGTAGTCTAAAACCAAAGACCTACATACTACCTGCTAAAACTATGTACACGAATATCACGAGAAAAATAATCAATGTTTTATCGAAACGATAGCATCTACGTCTCTTTGAACAATGATTTAGGCCGATATATTATGAGTTGATATATCATGCTTCATAAAGCAAGTTTTGTAAATGTGAGCATATAAATGAAAGATTATACATCATTTTAAATATTTCTTTCACAAATCTAAAAAAAAAATTAAAAATAAGTTTCCAAGGGACAATTCAAGTTGCCCCTTATTTTCAACACAGCTGGGAACTTGTAGTAGCCCACAATGCATTGCGGCTCATTCAGCAGTATGTAAAGTAAACAGATAGGTAATTTACATGTAAATTTATGCTGACGTCAGAAAATCTAGTGGTCTCGACCTGTTTAATTTACATCTTGCAAGTGCAACGCTTTTAAGTGGAAACAGCATATCAAAAGTCGTAATGCTTTTTAACCATTTAAAAGTTCTAGCACCAAGTTCCCGCACTATTTCCCGTCTTCTGTCCTGTTACAGTATTCCTGCAGTCATAGAAGAATTCGATTCACAACAAGCAGACTATTTTGATGAATTGCGCCGTAAGGAATAAATACGTATATTTATGTGTAACATATATATCTCTTTATTTTTAGCTCTTCTGAGCCAAAGGCTCAAAGAGCTAATGCTACGGCCATTTGTGCGGTGTGCGTAAACTTTTTAGAATATGGGCCATAACTCAGGAACCCCTTGGCCAATAGGTACCAAATTTGTCACAGGGTATCCTTGGCCCAAGAGTAGTATAAGGCACCTAGATAGGGGAGGATTCTGATTGGCTGAGAGAATCACGTGATCAGTTCTGATTGGTTGAGGGGATAGGGAGGTCAACCCAGTCCTAACCCCCTAACCTTAACCCCTAACCCTACCCCTTTAGCCCTCTAACCCTAACCCCTAAACCCTTAACCCTAACCCCCTTGCCCTACCCCCCCTCCCCCTTTCAAACTAACCCTAACCCCTAACCCTAACCTATCCCCTAAATACGGGGCGGTTACACTGTGTTTACATTATACTATACGCTGCTACTACGATTTTGGCAGCGATTCAAGAATGTCATTATGACGTCACGCATTCATTCATAGTCTAGACAGTCTAACCAGTTTGAACTGGATTTTTTTTACTGAAAACAAAAGACAAAGAACACAGAATTTTTTATTTTTCATTTTTATTTGTAACAACAAACAACAACAAATAACAAACAACAAACAACTATGAATGAAAAAGTGTGACGTCATAATCTCATTCTTGAATCGCTGCCAAGTATTTACCTGTGTTCATAAAAAAACGTAGGTCTATCGTATGTTTTGCACACGGCGCAAGTATTACCTGTGCAGTTAGCATAAAAAACGTAGGCCTATCGTATATTTCTTTGCATACGAGCCCAAGTATTACCTGTGTAGTCAGCATAAAAAACGTAGGTCAATCGTATATTTTGCACACGCTCCTTATCTTTTCAAGGTGGGGGGATATAAAACAAGGTGTTAAAGAAAATCCTCATCAGTTGGGCAGTTGAGTAAACAACAGTTTGGCCAAACGAATTCCAAGAATATTAGAAGAAAAAAGACAAGGAGATGGAGATGGATAAATTTACCTTATTAGAAAAGAGAATGATAGAACCTCTGGAGATGGATCACGAAGCTCCTCAAACAAAAAGAAGAACAGAGTTGAAAACCCTGGATCCTGAACCCAGGAATGAATATTTACCCCTGCATGAGAAAGTGAAGGATCCTAAATGTCCAGACAGATTTTACAGGATAGCCATTAATTGGACTTTCATCATTTCAGACCCCAAAGAAGAAGAAGATATAGATATGTTTCTGAGCAAGGAAGATGGTTTCCAGTATTTGATTATTCAAAAGGAAAGACATCCCTGGACAGGAGAACTGCATCAAATCAGGGGATTCATTCAAATGAAAAGACCAGTAGGAGGACTGGATATCTATAAACTTCATTGTACTGCCAGATTTGCTATGTCTTACAGTACCCCAGAATTGGAAAGTATGTTTTACAAGCAAGGAGGTGACTATGAAGAATATGGTGTTCTGAAACCTGAGGAGAGAAACAAGGAATTGGACCCCAGAGATTGGATAGAATGGGAGATAGGAGCCTGGAAGAAACCTGAAGCTATTGCAGAAAGAGAAGCTATGAAGAAAAAAAGGTTCTTTCAGTATGTAGAAAACACAAGATTTTGAATAAAAAAAGATTGAACTGTTTTTTTATTGTTGTTGTTGTATTTTATATAAAAACAAGGGTGTTTTTAAAAAATAGATTCATTTTTTAACATCATGAGTCTCCAGGAGATACAAGGTACTATTGAATATACCCCACACTTATGACAAACAGGTGTACATTCTTCATTCACATAAAGTGTATGTGATATTGTTTGTTTTTGATGGAAAAGGAAACTGGACTCATTATAGACATTATATTGAACAATTTGTACACACTTAAGACAAAAATAGGTGTACATTCTTCATCTACATTAAGTGTATTTGTGTGTATGTATGTATGTGTTATTGTTTTGATGAAAAATAAAAAAATATATGTCTGTGTTTGATGTGAATTTATTTTAAAAAAGGGTTTATTATTATCATTATTATTATTAAAAAATTTAAAAGTTTAAAAATTTAAAAGTTAAAAAAGTTAAAGTTATTCTTAAAAAAATTCGAAGTTTTAAAAAAAAAGTGACCTGGTGTTATAACTTGAGAGACACACGTTTCTTGTTTACCCTCTGTATAAGGTACTCTTTTTCTTTGTTTACCCACTGTATAAGGTAATCTTTTCTTTTTTTTGAACACACACAAATCGTTTCATTTTCTTTGATTGTATTATAAAAAAGATCATCATCTTTTTTCTAAGATACAATCGTTTCTTTGATTGTATTTTTGAAAAAAAGAAAATCTTTTTAAGACACAACACGTTTCTTAGTTACCGACTGTTTAAGTAGGCATCTTTTCTAAACAATTGGGCGGCCCTTAAAAGGGCCTTTTTTGGTATTTTTGTTGGTTTTTAAAATTTTTTTTTTTGTTTTTTTTTTCATTTTGTGATCAAGGTGGCTCCAGATGGGTCCCTACGCGTTTAATAGTTCCTCCACCATCCGGCCTATGTCTTGGTCATCATCCGATGAATCATCCACACGCCTAAATTCTGTCCTCCTGGATAGAGGGACGAGCAGCCGCTGCTGGTTCCTACACAGGGGACAGGGCATTTCTTGTTCTATCACCCTGGCGGCGCATAAGACGCAGGAGGCCTCTGCACGCACCGCGAGCAACAATAATTGCTGGGCTCTCCTTCAGACATACACAGCGAACAAAAAATGTCCTGAGTAGGGACACAGAAGCCCCAGCGGGGAATTCGCCCTTGATTCCAGGCCTGTACCTGGGGGGTGGGAGCAGCGGGTCTGGGCGGTGGTGGAGGCGATCTTGAAGGTGGTCTTGGTCGTCTTCTAGTCCTTGTATAAGGGTGCGCCCTCCTGGTTCTGTTTTCTAGCTCGTTGTTCATGCGAATCCTGGCCATGCTGTAGCGTGAAATCTCCGCTCCTGTATCCAAGCGCCTCACTATAATGTGGTGCTCGATGGCAATCCCGGGAAGCATCCATAATTCCTCTTGAAATTCCATCTTCTTCTTCTTTCTATACAGTAGTCAGTCAAGCAGAATAAAATGCAGAATGACAGTGAGTGCTCGGAGGGTTTGTATTTATACACAATAGCAGACGATACTCCAATATCGCGGCAAAACATCAACAATCCATCATGTGATCAAATGTGATTGGCTAAAAAAAATCGCGTTTGGAAAACAGCGCCACCACAGTGACAAAGCGAAATTGAGGGGAAACCCCGAACCCGAGTGTATAAAAGATGACGTTATATAATAACATAACACTAACGTGATATTTACATGATTTTTATTTTCTTAACAAACTAACAAAAAGCTTTCTTAATTGTAAAATTTTCCTCTGAAATCGTATTCGATCCGCTATTCATTGCATCCAAGGACTTCTCCGGTCTTTCAGGGGCTAGTAATTCGTAGATTTTTGATTTTGAGGTTTGGTTTTAAAAGTCACTGATTTTCCTAACCTGTGTGAAATTTCCAGTCATTTCATTCCGTATTGAATACATACTTTCTCCATCGCATCTATGTTCTCCCACAGTAAAATCAATTTTTACTTTTTCTTGTCATTTTATCATTTTATACCCCTGTTAGAAAACGCAGGTAAAACGTATATTTCTTTTGCACACGGCCCCCCTAGTATTACCTGTATAGTCAGCATAAAAAAACGTAAGTCTATCGTATTTTTTGCACACGACCCTAAGTTTTTGCACATAGTCCTTACAGATGATGCAACAGGTATAAAAAAAGCAGGTAAAAGGTGCACACGGCCCACAGCAGGTATATAAAGCAAAACTGTAAAATTTAAAGATCAGTCTTAGTTGATATTTTTTCAAAACTTGACAGAAGTGAAAAAATAGAAGCAATGATGAAAATCAGAAAATCCCCAGTATTATGTGACACCTGAAGGATATGTAGGAGGCCCAAAGCCAGAGTTACAGGATGCAGTGGATTTGGATTTGAATTTGGGCATGTATAATTTTCCTGAATATGTGGATAAAGAAGATATGGGCATCTTAAATACAACTCTGGATGGGATTGTTAACATGCTGTCTGGTCTTGATAAAAAACTGAATGATATGAACACCAAGATGAATGATCTTGATAAAAAGGTGAATAAACTGAACACCAAGGTGAGTGATATTGATAACAAGCTGAATAAACTGAAAACTTATAACAGCAGTGAATTTGCTGCGATTCGTGGCAAATTATGAGGAGGAGGAAGCACTTACCAGAAAAAAGAAGGATCAGGGGGATCAGGAGAGAGTAAGAAAATTAAACAGATGGATCCATGCTATGTATTCGTAAAAGACATACAAAAAACTGAAGGAAAAAACCCTCAGGAAACCAAGAGGAAACTTCCCTTGACCACAGAAAAGGCACAGAAGAAAAAGAAAATGTAATTGGATGTATTTTTCATTCTAAATAAAATCTGTGTTCTAATCTGTATTGTGTGTTATTTGTTTTCAGTAAAACCAGTTTGAACCGGTTAGGCTGTGTAGACTGAATGAAAGCGTGACGTCATTGTCATCTCCCTCGGGAGATGACACATTAAGATTGTATACCGGAAGTAAAGTCCTAGTGTAAGCCTCCATTAATTTTTCGGGAATCCTCGATGTTTTACAATATATCAAGTGAGAATCTACACAAGGAGTTCCAAGTAGATTGTAAACTGGTTTTCTTTAAGAAGAACTAGCTTAGCAGTGTGTGATCTACTTTCGGTCTAGGCCTATTTGCCTTTAGTCTCGCTCAACCAGACGCTCAGCTGTCTCCGTAAACTCCGACCAGCAGAGAGTCTGGTAAAGAATCACGTAAGCGTTTGTTACCGTCAGAGGGCGCTGTCTTGTTTTCATTTTGAAGATCCTTTTTGAAAACGAATGTTAAATGTGTTTCTTCTTCTGGATTGGACTTAATATTAATAAACTATTCTTTAATTTTGGACCGCAAACGAGAAATTACAATATCAATCGAAGGAATGTGTATTACGCAGGTATGGCCACACTACTTTCACTTTTGCTTTCGTACAGAATATTTGCAAGACATAATAAAACACGCTTACCTATATCTGGTGGGCATTACCGTAAACAATTCCTATCTAACATCTTCAACTTTTAGACATATAACTTTTATATCTTTTAAGTTATTTTTCTGCTGATTTATCATGTATTTATTTAAATCGTGTAGGTGTGTTCTTTTCAGCCAATCAAAAACTTTACCAGAATTTCGGTAAGCCTCGTTTTGGCGTCACAAACGATAATACGTATCTTTACCAGACCCTCTGGGTGGTCGGAGATTTACGGAGACAGCCGAGGGTCTGGTTGAACGAGACTAATTTGTCTTGAAAGCCAAGGAAAATTTAGAAAAGAAGTACGATGCTTATAAATATCTAGTTTTGGTGTGTCGTATGTATATATTGATCCTCAATATGCCGTATTAAATTGGTAAGCCACACAAGGAGAACTGACAATGACGTGATTTCTATATATAGATTTGTAGTAGTTCACTATGCGTGGTACCCTGCCCCTCATTTTCTTAAAAGTGAACAAAACGTAGGTATAGGTGGCTTCTTTCGAAAGGTTTAAATACTTAAGCTACGTGGGTAGGAATAATCTTTGGACTGCTCTTGCTTATGTTAAAATACCTGTCAGCTTAGTTTTCTATTTGCTGAATAAGTCATTCGGAACTTCAGGTATAATAATCCATATATTCATTGCATTAAAATATTTCCCTTTCTGTAATGTTTCCAGATTAATTTTGGAACTGACATTCCGCCTCGTGAAGAGGGTAAAAAACTACAAACAAGAATCATAAATATAAATTCAAAAGAATCGTAAACATATGACAAACATATCATCTAAATTTACCAAAAAACATAATAATTGACATTGACAATAATTTCTCGTTCATGACTATAGACAAGCAGACTGACGTTTTGCTAGAAATTATTTAGACATGTGAATTTAACAGTGTCATAGGTATACATCAATTCAAATATGTCCTAAACATTATTTTTCATGAAATTTTATGCATTTAAATAATTACTTACTCCTGTGAGGCTAGGAACAGATCAAGCACATGTTAAAATGCTGCTTCATTGACTTGGGCGAAAACATAAACAAAACACATAGTAATCAAACCCGTACCGGGAAAATTTCCGGATCGGGAACTTTACACTTTCTGCTTTATTTCTTCGACATTATTGATACCAAAGAGATGACATTTCAGGCTTTCTGGAAAGCCAAACTTGTAATCACATTCTTTTGAGTCGCTGCCAAAGTCGTAGTACCAACGTATACTATAATGTAAACACAGTGTAAGCGGCCCGTATTTAGGGGATAGGTTAGGATTAGGGTTAGGGATAGGGGGGTTAGGGTAGGAGGGCTAAGGGGGATAGGGTTAGTTAGGGTTAGGGATAGGGTTAAGGAGGGTTAGGGGATAGGGGGCTAGGGTTAGGGTTAGGACTGCACTCAGTTGACCTCCCTATCCCCTCAACCAATCAGAACTGATCACGTGATTCTCTCAGCCAATCAGAATGCGATCCTATCTAGGCGCCTTATACTACTCCCAAGGGCTACCATTTACACTAAAATAAGGGTTGGGACCCTTAAACAAGGGGAGATAATCAGGAAAACAAAACCAAAAGTACTGGTTGCTAAAAAATCTTCTTCTCCATAACCTCCAGGCAGATTTTCACCAAACTTACATACAAGGATAAGGATATGTCGATGATTAAAATTTGTACAGGGAATTACCGTGACCTACTTTTTGAACTTTATGACTCATCCTTTTAAAAACATTAAATCCCATTATTTCAGACACTGGTAGGTTTAGAATCATCAAATCTTGTACTTTGATGCATCTAGGGACCTTAAAACATATTCATAAGAAAGTAGGTCACTGTGACCTACTTTTTGAATTTTGCCGAATTTTGCTTTAAAATGCATATTTTGATTACCTTCAGAAGTATGATCATCAAACTTGGTCGGTAGATGCATCTTGGGTCTTCGAAAAATGTCGAACAAAATGTAGGTCACGATGACCTACTTTCGACATTTTATGGCTATATTTAAGTATCTTAAGTATTTATTGGCTTAGATTCATCAAACTTTGTGAGTGGATGCATATTTAGTTTTCGGAGAGTGACGACCAAAAAGTAGGTCACGGTGACCTACTTTTGACATTTTATGGCTTTATTTAAGTATCTCCGGTACTTAGGCCTAGAAAAAAAATATGTTTGTTTCCGCTTTCCCGACCGACCCTAATTTATAGTGCCGACCCTAAATATTTTTTAATGCTTTTGTCCCATGATGTGCAAGTTTTCACCCATGGAATTAGGTCTCCAACTTTGCAAGCTTTTCAAGACAGAAAGAAGTTTTGGTCACCTTTCTGTTAAAAGTTTAAGTCACAGAAATGCTTGAAAACACCATTTCTTTTATCATTAATGTTAATTCTATACATGTTTTGATTAAAGAAGCAAAAAAAATTTTTCAAAAAAAAAAAAATTGCCTACCTACCTACCCTACATTTTTTCAGCCTGAAAGCGGAAACAAACATATATTTTTTTCTAGGCCTTAGTTTTGAATATAAAGTAAAATGAGTTTAAATGACAAAAAAATAATTAAAATTTTAATGTTTTGCAGAGCATTAGTAATCATTATCACGACAAAGCCATTAGGCGGATGCATGACGCTCTTTAGCTGCTCTTTTGGTATTTATTAAACGAATGCTTTTTTAAAGGTACTTGGACAAAGATTTGAAGTCAATATTTTTTCTATAATATTACGACATATATATTTTAAAAGCATTTCACACAAAAATTAATTAAAAATCTTTTTTTTTTCTTTTGAAAGTTATTAAAACATGAGATTTTGGCAGGTTTGATTGACACACCCCTGCACTTTCACAAATTTTAACCTTATTCTTAATCCTTAGGAAAAGTGGCAATCTTGTGGTGTATTAATGAGAAATATTGAAACTTCTATCCAGAAAAATAGTTTTATTCCGAGTAGAAATGTTAGAAAGCAAAACTCCCTCACAAGTATCGTCATTCCTAACTAAGAGTTGCTGATCCGACTGCAGAAAATTCAACTGTAAAAAGGCGGTGGAACTTTGAGACTGTTAGGTCAGTTTTGGATTTTTCTGACATAAGGAACTTAAAACAGGTCTGTTGATAGAGCTGAAAAGGAATTGTATATATGAGTGAAAAGGTGAACTTTACATTCTAGAATATTAAAAAAGTTAGTATTTAAACCATTCTACACTATGAACGAAAAACTTACTTGTAAGATTCCCGTTCTTCTCAAACCGGCCTGAAATTGAAGGTGCCTCTCCTCCTTTTCCCCAAGGATGCCTTCAAAGATTCTTGGGATTGGACCTCCCTCTATTATGGATAGTCCTAAAAAATGAAATATATATATTTTAAAAATATAAAACGAAGAGGATTTTTTACTACGTCTGGAAAAATAGAATAACAGTTTACATACCAATGATCAACCCGGCGGAGAAGTATGTATTTCTTGCCAAGTACAACTCTATATCTGTCAAGTCTACGGAATCTCCGTTGACTGTCAACATGTTTTCCTTGAAGTAAGCCAGAAAAATTCCCCCCCCCCCCCCCCCCATGTCGATTGCGGCCTCTCCGCAAAAGGAGACTTTCAAAGGCCACCGGATATTTTCTAGGTGCTGTACCTCTAACGCATGATCTCATGCATTTGATCTACTTATCAATATGTTGGCACTATTTCCCTCCATAAGATGGTCCTCCTCCGTGACGTCCAAGGACCTCCCCTAGAGGAAGACTTTCTGATATAGCCGCAGCACCTCACTGGGATCTGTGGTTTTACGTCTGTACAAAAAACAGGGTCATCACTTTTGTTTGTATAAGTAGTTTATAAATTTATAAAACATCCAATGACAGAATAACTTACTTTTCCACTTCTTTGATGGTGTATTTTACCAAGTCATCTGCAACGTCACTCTGTTCTATATGGGTTGCAACGATTACATTATTGTTGATTTCGTCTTCCTCTTCAACATCCGTTTGTAAGAATCTTGAAAGAAAAAATACACGCAATTATACATCGTATATACATTGTAAATAAATTAACGTATCACATATGAATATGATATAGTATATAAATATTACTAACTGAAAAAAGATATCTATTATGGAGAACACAACACCCATCGTGAGGATTGCAGGGATTATGGTGAATGGATTCAAAATTTGTATATTTGTACTACGTTTTTCAACATTTCAATTTGTATTGTAATTGACATTGGTGAACTTTCGTCTTACATTTGGATCTCTATTCCCGGACTCGACGACAGATTCATGAGGCGATCGTCGTTACTCATTGTGTGGCCGGATAATAGCATCACAATGCAGTCATTTGTGTTCAACTTTGATGCTGCATATTGTTTCAGCGTCTGTCAAGAAGAATATAAATTCATGTAGACATTTTGATAATTGTGTAGCCCGCATTGCTTATTGCATTGTCACATAACCTTTTACTTTCTTAATTGAATCTACAGGTACAGAGAAAAGCTTGGCGCGACAAACCGAAACTTTGGTGTTGTTGGCGAATGTCCCCGTGAAACTACCTTCCTTAAAAGTGAATGTGACTTCCGCTGTAAGAGGAAGGGTATCCGATTGATCAAGACTTGATTCTATTCTACTTCTTGGCAATCCTTCGCCCTCAAGACTCGGCAGATCTGATGAACAGGAGGAGACTTCTACTTCTTCATTGCAGTCATAGTTCTCTGAAATTAAACGACTGATACTGTAACCTTTCTGTAATACATACATTTTTTATTTTAATAGAAGTAAACAATATTTGAATGTGATGTAAAATGCTCATTGCCATTTATAAAAATACGAAACAAGATAGAATCTCGTCTTTGGATCTAGGAAATTCCTGTATCCAAGAATTGAAAATTCTTCTTAACCGTCAGGAAGATAATAGACCTTTTTCCCATCAGGATACACCAAAACAAATTGATTGTGGTGATTATATTTCTGGTTGAACAATCTATTTTGTTGGCAAAACTTTTCAAATGCAGCAGCTTTTATTTCCTTAGATGCATTTCCTTCTTTTTTTAAGGGACCAACTACAACAAAGCCACCTTGCATGGATAAACTGTTAGCTGAGATTCTGCTAAACTTTCCAAGACTTAAAGTGACCGTGACCAGTCTTAAACTGAAACAAAATATTTGCACATAAACCCGTGTATGACCATCAATCATTGATCCTAAATTCTTTTATGTTACCATTATGAACAATTTAAGCTTACCATGACAGGTTTCTCTTCAACCGTAGGAGTAACTATAACCTTGTCTTTACCTCTGGTATTTGAAGCCAATTGCCGCCTGTAGGACTGAAACAGCCTGAACTTGGACGCCAGCTCCTCTTTTCAAAAAAATATAAAATTTTAAAAATTTAATTACAATTCAACAAATTACATTTTTCATAAGTTACATTGCTGTCAAGTATTTGCATGTACTTGACTGTAAAATGACAGTGCAGCTACAGAAAATAGATGCAATTTGACTGGTTGGCTAAGTAGGGTTAGGATCCATACGCAGTCTCAGAAGAATATCGTGTGGACGTAATTTCATATCAATGGTGTTTTGTGATTTCGTACATCTTCAACTTCAATTTGAGATCTTATTTTAAGTCTGTTATCTAAATGTCATTTACATACCCCTAGCTAAAGCATCGCTTCTACAAACAGCCAAATATAAACGGTTTTTATTACACCAGCCACCTTCTGGTTCCATAAGAACATCCTCTCGGCAGATGATATGATACTGCATTTTAACATCGCCCTCGATGTAACGAAGAGAAACAATATTTGGAAAAGCACATCCTACGTTGAAAAAAATGGGGGGTCTTTAAGCAAATCTACATTAAAATCACATGTAAGTATGATTTCTTGCTCATCACAGCAGGGGGCACAATTCATCTCTCTCGCTAGGTCTTCCATCCAGCAGGAGGGGCAGATGGTGGGCGGTATGCAGAACAATAAAGTATAGGTTTTGTGTTCTTTAAATTAATCTCTAACCATATTGCCTCAATGTTACTGATTTCTAAATCTTTTCGACGTTTATAGGATAATTCATTTGAGATATAAATTACTATCCCACCACCTGCCTTATTTTGTCTATCTTTTCTTTCAAGTGCATAGCCATCTATACTCAAATCTGAATCACTAATATGGTCCTGTAAAAAAGTCTCACAAAGCCCCAGCACATCCATAGATCGTTCATTATGTAGAATTAATTTCAGTTCATCCAATTTTGGTACAAGATGACAAATATTAAAATTTCCAAAACGCAAACCCTTTTTAACAAGACCAAATTCGGTGTTCACCGGAATACATTTATTTGTTATGCTTATAGTTTTGTTTGAATCAAGACTTTCACATGTAAGACTTTTGTTAATCTCATTTTCAGACATAGATATTTGCATAGCTTTAAGGCAATTTCTTTATTTTTTTTTTGGGGGGGGGGGTACATATTTTACCTGGGGAATTTTAACGGTGGGGGAATTTTTCACAGTGCATATACATAATATTTTGTTACATTCTGAATATACAGTTTGGAGAGGTAAAAAATTATTTTGAAGACTTAAGGAATTACTTTCTGTATATTCGGCCTGACATTCGTTGTCCCTTTTCTAGTATTGACAAAACTTTTGTTTATGTCCAGGTTCCCCACAAATCCAACAGTCTACTTTACTACCATGTCTACAGTTCCGGGATGAGTGGCCTTGTTCTCCACAGTAGTAACAGGATGTAGACTTCATGGACACGGGCGGAGGTTGCATCTGATTCTTCTTTAGAATTGAGACATGTTCATTGTAAAGTTTCAGCAGAGAGGCGGTTCCTTTGTCTGACAAATGTATGCCGTCCTTCCAGTATAATGAGGAATTCCAGTCATTAAAAATCCGACTTGATTTAATAACTGTTGCACCGTATTCCACACATACAAAGCGGATAATATCATTCACACCGGTGACCACTGTATCTTTCTTGGCATGACCTCAGACATGAAAACACAAATGTTTGAATTCCTCTTTCGAAGATCCGTTATTATTTCGGAAAAGTCGTTTTCCACTGCTTCCATATCTCGCTGATTTGAGATATCATTTTCCCCAGCCTGAATAATTACATTTTCCAGAAAAGAAACATCGTATTGACTAAGTTTTATTACGAATAAATGAGATACTGGCACCCCTATTCGTACTCACTCTAATTTTTGAATTTAACTCACGGGTTTTAATTCTTTGCAGAATTGAACTGCCAATGATGAGTGTTGATTTCTCAGAACTGGGAGATTTTTGAAAGGAATTCCGTCTTGGTTTTTCTGTACACGTGGTTCTAGTTCTGTATTCGTTGAACATTCATTTTTAGAAGTTTCAGAAAGAACATTGTCACACTGCACATGTCTAGAAGTGATATTGTTGCATCCTTTCGGCAGATCATCGGTACAATTGCCTTTGTTCTTGAAGACTTTCGAAATTGTTTGAGTACTCGAACTGGTTAAGTTTTTCTGTACATTTTCACCCAGTTTCGTTTTTAAAGACTAAACTTCTTGTGTTAGACGATGAACAACTAACGAAAGTTTCTCCACGCGCAGAGCAGAATCACCACACTTGTTACATTCTTTTGATTCATTACACTGCGCAAAACTTGATGAATTTCTCATAGGAGTAGATGCCATATGCGGTGGTGGCTGAGATAGGATAATAGTTGATTCGTTAATATCACAGACATAGACACTTATTTCTTCAAGGAATTTCTCGCACCATGTTATCGCTGCACTACCCTGAATGTGTAGTACTGAGGTGCTTCTGTATATTGTAGCCGTAACCGATCTACAATCAGTCTTTAAAATATGGCCATCTCCTCTAGTAGTTTTCTAAAAAGTTAGCTCTTGCTCAACATATGAGAAAATGGTGTCATATTTTACCTGGTCAAAACTCACAGTAATGCTCCTCTTGTTGGTGGTTACTTTTAGGAAGCTGGGTAAGTCCACATTAATTTGTAGTTTATCCTGACTGTCATAATTTATTGGATTTGTGAATCCAGAAAAAGAATCCAAAATTGATCTAAAGAAACTAAAACCTGGGCTTTCATCCATCATTTGATCTACTACATTGTGTTTTTAACACAGGAATCATAATCCAAATCAAAACAGTATAGGTATCTCAGGTAAAATCAAGAGCAACTTGAAGTACGTCTTATCTCTTCGGTGTCTTATCTATCTATAATGTCAAGTATTAGGGAAGTAAACAAGAAAAATGAAGTTTTTTATAAAGTATAACAATAACATTTTGTGACGAGCTGCATTCAAAGTTCTAACAAAGCGAAACTAGGTATATGAATGTGTACATTATACACACTACATTTTAATAGGCTTTTAAATGCATGGCGATTTTCCGAAATGAAGAGAAAATGGGGGTACATGTCAATGATATGACGAACGAAATTCACTCGGTGTTGTACAGGAAAAGTAAAACTCTTTCAAAACTAATTAAAGATAGAGGATATTCAATTCAATGTTTTGTACATGTAGTTGAATATGAAATTTATTTCACGAAAGGGACAGGATTTTGATACCAACCCGTTTTACATCCCAATAAAACTCAAAATATGATACCTTATTACTTATATTTACATTTGTGACTTATTTATTACAAATAGCAATGTATTTAACTAAAGATTGAAACCCATAGGTTTTTTTCTCAAAACTCAAAGGTATAAATTGAATGTGTTATAACGTCGATCGCTTATGACGTCACTATCAAACTACGTAGATCGATTATGACTTAACAATCAATTTATGGTCACATGACGAATTTGTTTTATTGAGATTAAAAAAGCCGTACTCAAATAGTGTTATATTTGAGTAACGACGATCGCCTCATGAATCTGTCCTCGAGTCCGGGAATAGAGATCCAAATGTAAGACGAAAAGGTCACCAATGTCAATTACAATACAAATTGAAATGTTGAAAAACGTAGTACAAATATACAAATTTTGAATCCATTCACCATAATCTCTGCAATCCTTACGATGGGTGTTGTGTTCTCCATAATAGATATCTTTGCTCAGTTAGTAAATATTTATATACTACATGTATATCATATTCATAAGTGATCCGTTAATTCATTTACAATGTATATACGATGTATAATTGCGTGTATTTTTCTTTTAAGATTCTTACAAACGGATGTTGAAGAGGGAGGCGAATTCAACAATGGTGAAATCGTAGCAACTCACGTAGAACAGGTTGACGTTGCAGATGACCTGGTCACATACACCCTCAAAGAAGTGGAAAAGTAAGTTATTCTGTCATTGGATTTCTTTAAATTTTATTAACTACTTATACAAACAAAAGTGATGACCCTGTTTTATTTTTGTACAGACGTAAAACAACAGACCCCGGTGAGATTCTTCGGCTTTATCAGAAAGTCTTCCTCCAGGGGAGGTCCCTGGACGTCTCGGAGGAGGACAATCTGATGGAAGGAAACACTGCGAACATCTTTATAAGTAGGGGAAGTGCTTGGGACCATGCGTTAGAGGAGGTACAACACCTAGAAAACATCAGGTGGCCTCTGGAAGTCTCCTTCTGCGGAGAGGCCGCAATCGACATGGGGGGGCCAAGGCGGGAGTTTTTTGGAATTTTTATGGCTAACTTCAAGGAAAACATGTTGACAGTCAACGAAGAGTCCGTTGACCTGACAGATAACGAGTTATACCTGGCTAAACACACATACTTCTACGCCGGTTTGATCATTGGTATGTAAACTGTTATTCTATTTTTCCAGACGTAGTAAAAAATCCTCTTCGTTTTATTTTTTTTTAAATATATATATTTCATTTTTCAGGACTATCCATAATAGAGGGAGGTCCAATTCCACGAATCTTCAAAGACATCCTTCTGGAAAAGGAGGAAAGACACATTCAGTTTCAGGCCGGTTTGGGAAGAACCGGAATCTTACAAGTAAGTTTTCGTAGTTCAAAGTGTAGAATAGTTTAAATACTAACTTTTTTAATATTCCAGAATGTAAAGTTCACCTTTTCACTCAATGACATATATACAATTCCTTTTCAGCTCTATCAAAGGACATGTATAAAGTTCCTCATGTCAGAAGAGTCCAAGACTGAATTGACAGTGTCCAAATTCCACCGCCTGTTCACGGTTGAATTTTCCGCAGTTGGATCAAACGATCGCCGCAGAGAAGAAGAATCATATCGGAGTTTCGTACGCTTCTCACGGGAAGTGTTTGGTAAGTACGTGTTTATATTTTTAATGCACATGCAATTTCATCGGTATTTTGTTCCACACCCACAACATTCTTTTTTCTTTAAAGTACGTGTTTTTTAATTGAAATGTGCGGATATATGCATATTTAACTGTATATATGTAAATCGTCTTATAAATAATTTTTAAAATACAGAGTGTCTGGGTTTTTAAAATATTAAGGCAACACTAAAGTCAACATTCACTGCGGCTTCTCCCACTTAAAAATGATCCGTGTCTGACCTTTATTTAACAAGCGCCTGGAAAAAAAATTTATTTTTTGCACCATAATAAATCAATGTACTCTGAATTGCAGAGCCGTTCTTCTTT
This sequence comes from Saccostrea glomerata, assembly GCA_003671525.1. Taxonomy (NCBI): domain Eukaryota; kingdom Metazoa; phylum Mollusca; class Bivalvia; order Ostreida; family Ostreidae; genus Saccostrea; species Saccostrea glomerata. The sequence goes on along the minus strand of PRKT01001752.1, from coordinate 309 downwards.
TAATACAGTGGCCAGTAGCGTTTAACACGAAACAGATATGTACTAGTAAATAGGTCCCTGATTAAATAGTTTAAAATACAGGAAAAGGCTATCTCTGTAAAACTTTGTATCCCAGATCACGATATGTGATTTAAATAGAAATAAAGATCCAATTCATCTTACAATTCGCAAAATTGTTTTTTCCGTGATTATATTTTATGTTCTTGTTTCTCTTAATTTCATTAGTCTGCTTAGTATCGCAACAACCATTTAACAAGATCTGATGCATAACTTTAAATGCAGTTACCTTCGGCGTACTATAAAACCTGA
>PRKT01001751.1:28683-53878 GCA_003671525.1 Saccostrea glomerata | reverse complement strand
CCCCTATCCCCCCAACCCCAAAAGTGCACTCAGTTGAACCCCCCATCTAGGCTGCTTATACTACTTATGTCTTATTTCCTTTTAGCTAACTATATTTAAAATTGTCAAAATAATTAAACAAGATATAAATGCAATAAGCGTATTTACACAAACCATAATTAATTTGTTTCAGTGTACTAATTCAAATCTTAATTAATTCCAAAATACATTAAATTCATATAAACGAAAAATGAAAGTAAATAATTTAAATACAAGTACATACCTAGAAATAGAGGCGAAGAGTGGGAAATTTAAATGTTATGTCTTTATTAGCGCAATCATAGAATGGATGCACATTTCCCAACTCTTGCCCAATTTAAAGAAATAGGTTTTGAAAAAGGACCAATCAAAAATTAAACTCAAGATTTCAAGATAACGATTTGTGAAAAGGCAATTAACGAGTAATGATAATTAAATGACAGTTATAAACAATTTGAAGCGAAAACAACTCAACATGAGAAAACAAGGTACTCGCTAATGACATCTTGGAACTGAACAATTAATTGGTTTACATCTGTCCACAGGGGCTTGTCATGAAATATTTATCTACTTTTAATAAAGTTACCCCTACTATAAAAATACACAAGAGAGGAATCTAAAAATAGGAAATTCGCTACCACAAATTTTGACAGGACATTCTTTCTTGTTTCTGGGCGACTTTCGTTGCGGACCAAGAAGGAGTGAGTGGAGTATAGAATCAATTTTAATATTCTCCAGTCAAATTATAATCAACGTGTACCGTTAGTCATATAACTAACCTCTTTTCTCGATATTTGGATCTGGCGACAGTTCTTTCTATATGAATTTCCGGCGTAAATTGATGCAGGGCTCTGATTGGTTGCTTTCTGTAAATAACTCGTACATAAAGTAGCTCTTTAATTAAGTGCACCAAAACGGAGGGAAAACAAACTATCGTAATGGCATTGAACAATAAAGCTGTGGTTTCATTGTACGTATTTTACTGTATTTGGTAATATTTATTTATATAAACATGTTAAATATCCTTCACTAAGCATGTCAATCCTTACAGTTTATATTTTGTGTACGAGTTATCTAAAGAAAGCAACCAAAACTTAGATTTCTCGTTTCCATTTTATTAAACACATCTAAAAATATATAGAAAATTCATTTAAATAAAAAAAATCGATACGAAAAAGATTTCACTACAGAAATAAACTTGTATCTTTCACTACATGTTTAATCGTTTCTTTAATTCCATTATAAAAGTTCCATGAGCCTTATTTGTATGTCGTTACAACTTTACGGAGCTCTTTTCTAATCAACATATATGCATGACTGTAAGAAAATACCAACAAATTAAAAAATCACAATTAAATTCTCCTAAAAGTTTTATTTATTTCAAGTTTCATCAAAGGTCAACATGTAAAAATATTTATTCTCACAAAGCTTGAAAACTATAAGTGATAAGTCTGTGTGATTCACACACCAATAACACACAAAACTTAAAAACATTCCTTAATAAAACTACACTTTGTCAATACAAGAATTTTACTGAAAGCTAGCATTACTGAAACAATAAATGTTTATCTATGAAGAAAGGGCAAGTTGGACTTCGATACCCTGAAGAAATTTGCTTTTCCTGTTTATTTTGTCCAAGATTTGATATCGAAAGTATCGAAAATCGTGGACTTATAGGTCTAGTCTTTCTACATGTCATGCTTTCAATAAAAGCCTCTCAGAGACCATTTTTCTCTTGAAATATTTTTTTTTAATTTCTGTTTTCAAATGATTCTTTACATCTGTTAAAAATAATATATCTATAAACTGTAAAAGTTTTAATCTTGTACTTCAGATTGTTTTAGAGATAAGGTTAAAATATTTTTTTGGATATATTGATCTTTCATGAAACCTTAAATTGAAAAGCACCATGGTAGGCCAGACGCCATGAATTTTACCGCATGGAGAACTAATCACTTTCGCGCAGGTAAGGAGCCACGGTGAAACGAAATTACCTAGTAAAAAACATGTTTTCTCCCAATGATCTCTGTAACCTAATGACCTCTGATCATCATCAGTGTCTCTTTGACAGATGCCCCTGATGTAACCGTGGGAGACCTAGGCCCAATCCACGTATTTGTAGACCAGGGGCCGTTCAGGAAGGCGTAATGACAAGCGTTAAACCACCAGCCTCCTTTTAGGAAAGCAGCACAGTTTCCTCGAGTTGACCGATCGTTATCTCTGTCAAACGTCGAAAATTTCATCCCAAACAGATCCCCCGCAGGTGAGCCAGTGTGGATCATACTCTCACCTGGAGAATTATATTAAGCCAACTTTACAATATTGCTTGTTTTAAATCTCTTCCAACTTGGTCTGAAAGTATTTAGGCGATAGGTAGGTGAGAATGTTTTTCTTAGAAAATATTATTTTCATTGACATTTGCACAGAAAAAATTGCTTCCTGGAGGTTACTAAATATATTTGAGTCGAGCCATTTTAAGCCAGTCGAATGTGAGAGGGTAACCAATGGTCTTTCAAAGCTACTTTATAAAAACATTCACGTTTTCTTTCATTAAGTTTTAAAATAGTATAATTCTATGCATCTTTCTCTCTTTCTCGATTATAAAGTGATATTTTCTATTAAATAAACTACCTAGGGTTCCGGAGGCCTCTCCCGCCAGCAAGAGTTGATAGTTTTCTGCTTCATTTGAAACCGAGAACTGTTCGTACAACTCGTATAGTTTGCTACCGTTAACCAGAGTGATGGAAATGTAGAGACTTGAAGACTTTTCCTTTGTTAACCGGTGGATCACTTCATTTCCTGAATAACATAAATTAAAATTAATGATGTGTAAACGGCATTATTCTGCTTCAGACAAATTTGTAAATTACTAACTGGATAAAAGCTAATCACATGACGCCATGAAATTTTCCGTATTACGTCGACGTCAAGTAGTAAAATGAAATCGGGCACGCGATTCGTGTATTCTCATGCTACCGGCGTTTTATTTTTGCATTGACAAACTTTTGTTCAGAATTCTATTTTGTCGTTATCTTTTGTTTCCCTTTAAGAATTGAATTACAGGAGAAAAATTAATATTGTTTGCAAAGTACTACACAATTTAAAATTCACCTGACCTTTGTTTTGCTCTTTCGACTGGAAGAAAGTGGACGAGTTTGATATTTTTTTCAATATAATTAATAATTACCAATCCAAAAATCTTGCCCCGCGTCACCAAATCCATTTTTATAATCGTCCCATTTTCTATCAAACCTCACAGATCCATTTACACGTTTTTGGATTGCCTTTCAAAGAAATACATTTATCTAATAATATTTTCTTCAGCAATACTTTTACATTTTTTTGTGTGTGTCTATCACGGACAAAATGAGAACAAATTATAAATCTGTACTTGAATGTAATACGTCTCTTTTTTAATTTATAAATAAAGGGATAAATACCGTCCAGCCTCCTCCCAATATGTTCATGTCACATTAAACTCTGACAGGGCGGGGGTCTGCACCAAAGGGATAAATCTCGTATACACCGGAATCAGTGTGGCCATTTTCACGAAGGCCCTTACAGTCTTTAGCTGAAACAGAAACGATAGGAAAATACATTTCATACAAGTTGTTTCTAAAATGGATTTTGTAAGTGTATATAGATAACAGACACAAGTCATTATAAGTAGGGAATTATACATAATTATATTATACATGTACATGTAGTTACAGTGTAGTTACTATGTAGTAAATATAACGATCCCGTTCTTTGCGATACGGATTAAGTAAATATTATATTCCATAATCCATATTAATGATTAGTTCGAAAACCTATATCAATCATCAGACAACCGTGCAAACATCCATATCATATGATCTTCGACCAATAAAGTAAAAAGTTTACTCAGGTGACCTAAAACCTTGATACCGTCCATCCGCTTCCCCTTGTTTTCATGTCACAAAACATGGGAACTGAATCGGAGTCGGTACCAAAGTAAATCTGGTATACAGAATTAGTGTGACCATTTTTACGGTGAACCTTGCAATCAGCACCAACTAGTGATATTGATTTTAGAAATATATATAAAATGTTTGAAAAAAAGATTGATTGATTGATTGTATACTGTTTAACGTCCCTCTCCAGAATATTTCACAGATATTGAGACGTCACCATTGCCGGTGAAGGGCTGCAAATTTAGGCCTATGCTCGGCACTTACGGCCTTTGAGCAGGGAGGGATCTTTATCGTGCCACACCTGCTGTGACACGGGGCCTCGGTTTATACGCTCTAATCCGAAGGACTGCCCCATTTAGTCGCCTTTTACGACAAGCAAGAGGGTACTGAGGACCTATTCTAACCCGGATCCCCACGGGAGGAAAAAAAAGAAAGACCTTATTACGAAAAATCCTATTTTTTTTCCTCTTCATTTTTAATATGAAGCATATAGAGATCAAGAACAGTTGTCAATATTAAAAATATATGAAACAATACAAAATAACAGGTGAGCAAACACGGACCTCCAAAACATCGGAGTTGGGATGAGGTGCCATAAAGGAATGAGCATTCCCTGTCGACCGGGCACACGCCGTATACTCCTTGTCATAAAAAAATCCGTCGTTAGGGTATGAATAATAGACTAAGAATAAGTAAAACCAGAAGTCTCTGTCGAGACTGTAGCTCTATTGCTTTAAAGTAGCAGTTACGCGTAGGACTTGAAAATTGAAAACATCAATGAACAGAAAAATGATCCTTGCCACTCATAAAATAAAAACCGATGCACAGAATTATGTATTTTAGTATAGTCTACTTGTTAGCTCTACTGGTCAGAGACAAGAGGAGCTTATGCGATAGAAAGGTGTCCGTCCGTCTGTCTGTCTGTCCGTATGTCTGTAAACAATTTTTCAAAACCCTACTCCTCCTACAGTTTTGGTCTGATTTTAATATAACTTGGCACACAAGTAGACTACACTAAGATACGTAAAATACTTCATCGTTTTTTGATTTCGATGAACGGTGTTGCCATGGTTACTAAAAATATAATTTTCTGTGAAATTCCTTCAAAACTCTACTTCTTTTACAGTGTTGGTCTGATTTCAATATAACTTGGCACACAAGTAGACTACACTAAGATACATAAATCAAAGTACTGAAAGTACTGGGAAGCGCTAAGCATGGTTCAACTAAACCCGCCTCTTGATCGCCTTGACTGTTACGTTAAATAACATCGAATGTAAGTTGCGTTACTATAACAAAGTCTTAAAAAATGAAAAAAAAAATAAACAAAGAGAATCTAATTTACTATCTCTGTGCAATCTTATGAAAGAAAGTGATTTTACTTTTGTAACCCTTCTTTGTTTGTCGCACCATAGGACAGTAACACTGTTACCCGTCCGAAGAACAAGATTACCTATGTTGCATTTTGGATCCAGGTTTCTACGATAAAATTGAATTAATATCAATATTACATCCGATTTTTTTTCTCCTGACTTACCTCATTTCAGATTATGCATATAACTTTGCATTAGTTGGAAAGTTTTCTTTTTTGTTTTTTGTTTTTTTGACAAATTTTGAATACAAAAAAATGTTGCTGATATCCTTTTCTGGAATGTAAATTGAAGAACACAAAACCTTCTAATGAAATTTTGAACAACGAATCATTCTACTCTCAAGAATATGAAGAATATTATTCGTACTAAAATTCAAAATTGGCTGTCGGCATCTTTATTTCTTATTATCGGCTACAGGGTGATCAATCTATTGGCGGTTGTGTTTGAAAGTGTACAGGGAGAAATGAGATATTATTTTTCATTTGTACCATCTTTAATGATAAAATATATTAGGATTATGAATTAACGATTTTTAAAATATGGCATTACATTTTGATTGAACGGTTTTTAGTATATTTTAATTTTTTCTCCTCTTCATAAATATTTAGAAGGTTAAAATTTATATAAATAAGGTTTTACAAAATGAAATTTCCTAGCATAGGAGCTTGTAATATATACACACAATCAATACAAGTTTCTGGGTATATAAATAATGAATAAAAATTGAACTTTGAATATGCTACACTTGAATAACATGATAACATTTTTTTTTCAGTATTTTACATTTATTGTGATACCAATCCATCCTCGTGCAGCATGTTGCTATCATCATGTAACAAAAATCCCCGAAGACTTTACTTCATTTTTTCAGATTACTTTGCTACATGTATATATCAATTTTGGGTATAAAGATACTGCATTTGTCTTTTTGTCATTTTGATGAAAAACCATATTATCCTTCACACAGGTACTTGTGGACCCTCTTAATATTCAACCCCAGGGCTTGTTGGACATTTTTTTCACAAATTATATTTATAACACTTATTCATCATATGTACAATATGAAAGGGGGAGTCCTGTCCACAAGTATACCTGTGATCCTTCATCTCTGACTCTCACACAAATGAAATATAATTTATTTTTACGAAATTTTAAGAAAAAAGTTTGGCCATTCTGTTTCTCGTGTTATATTTGAAGCCGATTTGTAAATATTTCTTTTTAAAATAAAAATGTTAAATCCAATACTCTTCTACTTAGAAAAAAAATATCACATTAAAATTCGTTCGTATTTTTCTTGAACTCATTCTGGCGAAAATACTTTAAAATGCTTCAGTTTTTACTATCATGTAAAACAGGTTGACACGAAGTAAAAGCCACAACACCCAAGCGTTCAGTGAAAATGATTTTTTTTCCTTTTTTTTTGCATCAAAATATTTTGCTACAAATAAAAACTACAAATCAAATATAGACTCTATATAAATGCATGCAAGTTTGTGCTACTAAAGGATAATTTGATGCTGTAAAATCATTATCATTGATAGCCCCCTGCGTAATGCAAGTGTGATAATAAAATTCCTCGTTTGTATTTATATTGTCTGAAGTAAAGGCTTATGCAGAAGAGGGCGTGGAAAATTATGTAACGAAACTACAAAATGTAGATACGAACTAGATATAGAACCTAATTAAATAATTTTTTATGGAATTATACTTCTAAAAGATTTCATTCCAATTTGATTTTTTAAGTACTCATTGATATCTTAAAGATCTCTATATACGTGCGCATAAATCTTTTTTCGGTACTTGTATCAATATATAAACATGTATTGTCGTTAAATTTTTCGAATTACCACTGCAGAAATAAGATTTGTGAAGTATAATTAGTGTTTGCCATTACTTATTAATACACACCATATTGTTCAGAGATAAGAACTACCCTTATCCACTAACGCATGATTTCCGAACATACGAAAATTAATATCGACTTTACTAATTAACACCTATTATGATAACTCCTACACTAAAGTAGCCGACAGAGGGTCGGGGATTTCCAGTTGTATATTTTTAGATGGCTCAGTAGAGTTACATAACTTGCTAAGTGACGCTGTATTTCGTACACTGTCTAAACACTTAAAAATGTATCACTTCGCGTAATAGAGTTCGTCATTTTGAGAACATAATATACATCATTTATATAATCACCTTTAAAAGAACCATATTACACCACGGAGATAATTTAGGTCAACAATAGTAGCGCATTATAAAACCCATTTGTTTACATTTATAGAGGGCGCGTTAGGAGTGCGGTATACTAACTGAAGGAATGTTTTTTATCTAATCGTTAAATCTCACACATTCAATTTTTGCATGCTTTTTTCCATATATTAGTTATAAATGAAATGATTGTATAATAGAATTTATATTAACATCTTACGGGTAGACGAGCTGTCTTTTCAAAACAACTAGTTATATAGCAATATATTAAACTACGCTTACGTTTACTAGCAACTATGGTATTGAATGCAGCCCTGGTAAATGCGGTCGGTAGAGGGCGTTGATAAAAAGATCGTGAAAATCATCATGGAATCTGAAGACACCCTATAAAGCGCTTGCGCATGCACGCTTAGCGCTTAAAAAGTGCATCGGTTTGTGATTTCAATGAACGGTGTTGCCATTGTTACTAAAAATAGGAATGTCCGTGAAATTCCTTTTAAACGCTACTCCTTCTACAGGTTTGGTCTGATTTCAATATAACTTGGCACACAAGTAGACTACACTAAGATACATAAAACAGTGTGCATCGGTTTTTGATTTGATGAACGGTATTGTCATGGTTACTAAAATAGAATTTTCTGTGAAATTCCTGTGAAACAATTTGTCAAAACCCTACTCCTCCTACAGTTTTGATCTGATTTCAATATTACTTGGCACCCAAGCAGACTACACTAAAATACATAAAATATACTGAAAGGAAAAAGAAAAGCATAATAAACTTTTTAGAATAAAATTAAAACTTTCATTTCCAATATTTTTTCCAGTATTGTTATCAAACATTTTAATTCAACTTTAAACAACAAGTAACCGAAATCTTGTGTGACTTTGACTGATAATTCCTTAGTTATTGCAATTGATATGTCGATACCCCCCAAAATTAAAATAAAAATTCTCATCATCTCCCTTGCGCATCAGTAACAGCCTTGATTTTCCTGTGCATTTTGCGTTCATCAGAGCATTTATCTTTCTCAAGGATTATCATTAAAGCCTTCCGACGCTAGTCTTAATGGTTGAGAGTAGCTGTATTATTCCAAAGCTACCAAATCCCCCCGCTCAATGAATCCCACGAATTTTCGATTTAGGATAGAATTTACAGAATCTAGCTGATTTGGTACACGTGAATGCTTGTAAGGAAGTATGGACAAATACTGGCTACATTTTCTCGGCGTGAACATGCGAAAAACAATACGCATACGGCGCGAACGTGCGCGTGTGAGAATAAAATCGACGTAAAGTTGCCAAGCTTGTGTACCAAATAAGAGCAGAGAGTTTCTGTCAGTATTAGGGTGAAAAAATGAGTAGGATTGCCTGCCGTAAAAATATCGGTTTCAGTGACAATGACTTGACAATAACAGAGGTAGCATAATGAAAAGCTCTGTCTTGATGTGACGTTGTTACGCGCCAACGTCACCCTCATGGTTGGTTGGAAACCTTTTAAGTTACTCTCTGACAACCGAAAAAAACATTTTTAATTGAAAAGTTAAAAACAAACTGCACAGCAACATGTTGTTGCCTTTTTATTCACTTATGCAACTCAATTACTAGACCCAGTCTAACTTCCGTCATCCATACCATGATTGCAAGAGATCTATACTGACTGCAAATATCGGAAAACGATGTCTATAACTCTAATGCATCTCTTGGCACTACAAAATGTGATCACAAAATTGTCATCATCACCATGCATGTGTATTTGGCTTTTTATCATTTCCCCTACGTGACACCATACATTTCATGTTTGAGGAATTTTGACCATCGATTTTAGTGTACAGTAACCAAAATACACATCTGAACAATTTTCATAATTTTCGGCCACATAGTTAAATTTTTTTCGCTATTATGCGTTTCTTTTTCCTTTCAGTATAGTTCATCAGTTTTTGATTTCGTTGAACATTACTGTCATTGTTATTAAAAAAAGAAATGTCTGTGAAATTCTTTTAAAACGGTACTCCTTCTTCAGTTTTGGTCTGATGGCAATGGCTTCTTTTCTCAGCCTTTGTTTTAAGTATAAACCAGTAGAGCTACAGTCTCGACAGAGACTTCTGGTTTCCAAGTTATATTGAAATCAGGCCAAAACTTTAGATTGAGTAGCATTTGGTAAGAATTTCACAGAAATTTCTATTTTCAGTAACTATGGCAGCACCGTTTACCAATGCATAAAATTATTTATCTTAGTGTAGTCTACTTGTGTGCCAAATTACATTTCCTCTGAAAGTGTAAATGAGCGCGATTCTAAGGGAGGGGGATATTCGGTGTAAATCGGAGTTAGATACCTTGTGTTATTATTATATACTGAAAGGATCAAGAAACGCATATTAAACTTTTAAGTTAAATTAAAACAATTATTTCAAATACGTTTTTCAGCATTTTTATCATACATTTTAATTCATCTTTAATCAACAAGTTACCAAAATTTTGTGCGATTTTGAGTGATAGTTCCTAAGATATTGATATCAATATGGTGACACCCCCCCAAAATAAAACTAAAAATTCTCATAATCTCCCTTTCGCATCAGTAACAAACTTGATTTTCCTGTGCATTGAGTTCACCAGAGCATTTATTTTTTCATAGCATTATTAGTCAACCCTTCCGATGGTAGTCTTAATGGCTGAGATTAGCTGTATTATTCCAAAATCAACAAATCCCCCCGCTCAATCGAATCCCGCGAATTTTCGATTTAGGATAGAATATACAGAACCCAGCAGGTTTGGTGCTTGTGAATGTTTGTAAAAAAGTATCGACAAATATTAGCTACATTTTCCCAATGTAAACATGCTCAAAAACATTACGTAAACGACGCGTACGTGCGCGTTTGAGAGTAAAATCCACGTAAGCTGGCCAAGCTCGCGGCCCAAATTAGAGCAGAGAGTTTCTGTCAGTTTAGGGTGAAAAAAGTGATTATGTTTGTCTGCTGTATAAATATCAGTTTCGGTTATAATGCCTTGACAATAACCGAGGTGGCGTGATGAAAAGCCCTATCTTGTTGTGACGTTGGTACGCGCCATCGTCACCGTCATGGTTGGTTGGAAACATTTTAAGTTCAATCTCTGACAACCAAAGAACACTTTTATTTGGTTGAAAAGTTGAAAAAAAAATTTGTACATCAGCATGTTTTTCCCTTTTTATTCACTTATGCAATATTGAATTCAATTACTGAACCCACAGTAGATTCCGTCAGCCATACCACGATTGCAAGAAATTTATACTGACTGCAAATATGCAAAAACGATGTCTATAATTATAATGCATAGTATGGTGCTACAAAATTTTATTACAAAATTAACATCATTAACATGCACGTGTTTTTGACTTTTTTTTTTTCATTTCCCCTACGTGATGCCATACATTTCATTGTTGAGTAGTTTTGACTAGTGATTTTAGTGCAAAGTAACCAAAATAAACATCTGACAAATTTTCATAATTTTTAGTCACATAGTCAGAAAATTTTCCCATATCATGTTCTTGTGCGTTTCTTTTTCCTTTCAGTATACTATAGGTCAAAAATTTATTACAGAAACAAGTGCCTGTGCATTATGGGTAATGTTCTTAATGGCCCATATCACCATTTTTGATGTACCTGTATTTAAAAACATTTTTAAAAATTGCAGAAATCAGAAGAGAATGAAAAAGTACGAATAATTGTTGATAAAATACCAGTAGATACAAAACATACATTAGAGGAATGTGTCGTAAGACCTTAATCAGATTATGATACCCGGGGATAAGGAAGAGTCTTACTAAGGACTCAAAGTTTTACACTGAAACGAGGGTTGATCCATGAGTTTGTAGAATTTCTTTTAAAAAAATTTATCGTGATTTGATGATTGATTGATTGATTATATACTGTTTAACGTCCCTCTCCAGAATATTTCACTGATATGGAGACGTCACCATTGCCGGGGAAGGGCTGCAAATTTAGGCCTATGCTCGGCACTTACGGCTTTTGAGCAGGGAGGGATTTTTATCGTGCCATACCTGCTGTGACACGGGGCCTCGGTTTATACGGTCTCATCCGAAGGACCGCCCCATTTAGTCGCCTTTTACGACAAGCAAGGGGGTACTGAGGACGGGGCGTGATTTGATGAGAGCAAACAACAGGTATAATCATAATATATTCAATTTCATACTTTCCTATTACCAATTAGGTCACACGAGCTTTCTGAAAATGGATAGTTGTGAAACCCGGGGGAGACTTCGACGTTACGTTGTTCGATATGTCACGTCACGTTATAGAAGCATGTCACCCTATTGTCCAATTGAATACGCAATTCTACAAAATGCTGCCCTTTTCTCCATTTTTTTCTCAAGAAAAGCCTAGGTATCCTCTCAAACTAACTTAATTTCATTTTTCACTCATATTTTAAAATACACCCGATCTTTCAATACGATATCAGTAGCAATGTCAAGAACAGTATGTCAGCTGACAACGTCCATAAACGCTTTCAATTTGTCTAGGGGGATAAACACTTAAAGTAAGGCCTAAAAAACGGCTACACCTTTAATCAACGTCCATGAAAGTTCTTTTTCTTAAATTTCTTATGCCACAGGGGAAACAGTTACTAAATGCGTTCCCCCCCCCCCCCCCCCCCAGCCTCTGTCAAAAATATCCGCGTTTAAGATAGAGTGATCCCGGAATTTTCACAAAACTTATGACTTGACCGAAGTTTGACATTGTCTAACAACTTTAATATGAAAAATAAATCATCAACTACAGCTGTAAATATCCAGTAAGATCAGTAAAACTTTCACACAAAGGTTTATAAAAGATCAAGCAATCAAGATAATGACATAATTTTCGTTTTATATATCACATTGGGCTTGAATTCTTATTTTACGTATTTAAAATTAAAATGATTAATGAACGCGTTAATGTCTCCCCCGCAATTCCGAACAAGCGTTTCTATGGCAATTGCCATAGAGTTACTATCAAAGATATTCAAAATGTTTTTATTCAAAATACTCAACACGTGTCTATATTCTTATTTGTAATTTTAAACCATTTTCACTTAAAAATAAATAAAATATGAAGGAAAATTCCCCGAAATTTTGGATCAACCCTTGTATACTTAAAAAAAATCCTACAAACAGAAAGCCATCTTGAGTCACATTGATATGTACCATTTTTAGGTAGTAGATTCACTAGATTGAAGTTTGTTTAATTTAGGATTCTCTCTAGGGATGAGGCTACAATGGGGATTTTTGCAAAGGAATCTGTAGAAAAAAATCTGTTGTGTTAGAGCAGTAGAAGCATAAGTTGTATTGATGTAGAATTTTTTTAGGAAGTTCAGAATTCAAGTTTAAATTTAAACCAACCCCAGCGTGCAAATACTGTATGCTTAACTGTTTTTTTCTTAGCCAGTGTGCTCGGATGAGTGATGTGGCCCTTGGACCTCTCGTTTAATAAGTAACCATATACAAAAAATAAATACTTAAAAAAACGGCAACATAAACATTTTTTTTTTCAAACCTTGACAAACCAAATCCGTTATCCAGGTGCCATTTTCCTGGCACACAATCATTCCGGATCCTCGCTGTTCGAAGGAATCCAAGCATTTAATGTGTATTCGTTTTCTTATTCCAATTCCGTCCCAGTCCTGTACATCCCACGTAGTATTAATTTTATTGACAGGGATCCCACAATCTGATAAAAAAAATTGCTATCAAATTTACTCATCTTAACAGTTACATTAAAAAAGGTAATAGACAGACAGACGGACGTACAGACAGACGGACGGATATTCCGAATACTTAATACCCTCCCGCCTTTCAAGCGGGGTGGGGGGGGGGTATAAAAAGTAAGATTGATTGATTGGTCTTAAATATATATAAAAATTAATTTTGTCTCAGTTTGTATTTATCTTTTATTTATAAGTCTGTGTGATCATTAAACTTAGGAAACAAGTTAATGTATAATACAACAAAATTTACAAATTTATTAAGACCTGGCCAGGACCAGAACACTTGCCCATGTGGTCCAGATGTTTATAAATCATTGTTTATTAAAACATTTACTTTGTTTGTTGGAACAGAGATTTTCAAAAAATGCATTTTCAGTACAGACTGAACACAGCTCTACCCTAACACCAAAACCCATGGCCCAGAATTATGAACTTCCTAGATTTGGGAGGCACCCTAATCATCATATAACTCTGCACTTTGTTTAATATTTTCTAAGAATTTACAAAAGTCTAAACTAGAGAGTATGCTATTGCAAGCAATAGCATATGTAACCCCGAACCGTTCCCCTATTTCCCGGCAACTATTGATAATTTGAAATGTTTAAATGCGAATCGTACAACTTCAATTATTAATCATTAATATAACAAAGTGTTATGATTATTGTTAAAAGGAACAAAGAAAACACTCCCGGACAAAATAATATCAATATGTCGCCCGCCTTTTTTAATGGAAGACCTTAAATTCGTCACTTTGTGCACCTTTCCAAGATAACGGTAGCGATTCTAAAGCTGGACGTCCTCACTGCAAAGCCTCAACTACTGATCATCTTTATGGGCAAGTTTCAGGAAGATTGACCCAGCCATCTCCTAGAAACAATCGAAATATGTCGCTCCCGACTTCGTTTGTGGCGACATAATAATCAGTAGAGCATCCATGAGAAACAGAAGCCGCTCATCCTGGGACAGGAAGTTTCAAAGAATTAGAAAGAAGCGCCCTTATTCATCTCAAATGCACATTGTTTAAAACAATCATTAGAATTGAGAAATAGACGGTTCACATCGGTGTAACATTTAGGGAATTATATTTCGATACATCTATTGTATAAATCATCAAATTAAATAAATCAATGTTCTCTTTTTGTTTTTTTTTTTAAGATGGATTGAATTCTGGTGTATTATGCAATAAAGTTATTTATTAATCTGCTTAACACTAGGTATAAGACAGGATTTTAAATTGATTGTATACTGTTTAACGTCCCTCTCCAGAATATCTCACTGATATGGAGACGTCACCATTGCCGGGGAAGGGCTGCAAATTTAGGCCTATGCTCGGCCTTTGAGCAGGGAGGGATCTTTATCGTACCACACCTGCTGTGACATGGGGCCTCGGTTTATACGGTCTCATCCGAAGGACCGCCCAATTTTAGTCGCCTTTTACGACAAGCAAGGGGGTACTGAGGACCTATTCTAACCCGGATCCCCACGGGGCAGGATTTTAAGAGAATGAATACAATTCCACTTCAGTATCGCAGCAGAATTATACATAAATTAGTCTCTGACTATAACTTGACAGATCCCATAAGGCAAAACAGGTACAATTTTCGGCGCGATTTCTTGTACACTTTTGGGGAGAATTTCTACACTCTCCCTCATTGTTTAATCTCTCTACAAGTGATTAACTCGCTTGATTAGAATTATTTGTTGGATTGCTGAAAATTCACTTCAAGCGAGTTTATCGCCTATACATGTAAGGGCTTGGAGGTGTATAAAAAATACATTTTTAAATAAATACACTTTTAAAATTAAATTAAATTTAATATTTAACGATTTCTTGGAAATCTCACCTGACAAAACGCATTCGTATTGTCCAAAAGGTTTGGGTAAGCATTTTTCATTCTTTCTACAAGGTGATCCTGCACAAGATCCCGCGAGAACCTAAAACGTATATTCAAAAAAGAGAGATAATTCTTGTTAAACAGAAAAAAAAAAATTGAAACTGAAAATTATTGACATAAAGACATTTACCTCATCCCAGTACCTAATGTCAGTGTATAACCAGCCCGGGGCTTGTCTGTAAAATTCCGGTCGAGTTTTGTTTCTTCTGAAGTTTATTTCACAGAAGTTGGCGGCTTTGTAATAATTGACCGACCTGCACCTTCTGGTTCTCAGACACTCTTCAACACAGTCCAGTATGCTATAGTTCACGTAAGATTCTATCATTCTGCAAAGAAATCGGTAGCCATATTGTATGGAAGAATATCCAGCTTTTAAATCTCCATGGCAACATAAGTTAATATTAAGGATTATGAATACAGTTTTTAGATGTTGGAAGATTTTCATGACTCCGGCTTAATAAAATCAACGTTTATTTGTTATACGATCTTTCTTATTAATAATCCACTCGATGGATTTAAAATGCAGTGTTTAACGATTTTCATCATTTTATTCATACCTAGTATTTAATCAATACTTATTCTAACAATAAAATATTCATAAATAAAAAAATAAATATATTGAAAATCAACTCAATAGGAATGGATGAAAAATTCTACACGATTCTCTTTTGGTTTGTTTTACACTAGACTGCGTAAAATGTCAAAATGAAATACATGTATTTACAATTATAACATATAACAAAATAGAGCAATATAGCGATCTAATTACAAAGAACAAATAATGAGCAAGAAAAAAAGCATGCTCATAAAAGATTTTTATCTCAACTCTACAAGGAAATATATTTTGAAGCATGACAAGTGAATTAACAAGTTCATCATGTTGTTTTAAAAGCTATTTTCCTGTGTGCATTTCCTTTTTATTGAATTTATTTACGTTTTATGCTTAAATAACGTGACTTGTAGATAAACAAAGGATGAAAAGAATGTCTCTTTTTTAGTGTCTAAACAACAACAACCCCCCCCCCCCCCCCCCTCCCAAAAAAAAAAATTAGGAAACAAACTAAAATATACAAGATTTAGTAGCATGTAGTATACTATGCCCAAACACTAGAACCCCGTGGCCATGAAATTCACAATTCTTCTAGAAGACACAGTGCCTATTACAATCATACCAACTGTTTGATGTCCTGGAGTAAAAAAGAATACTTTTATAGATTGCACTTATTTTATTGATTTTGGTCCAACCCGCTTGCGGGAGGGGGGGCAGGGACAACGAAATTGATTGATTTATTTGATGTTGTTTAACATCAATGTTTCTCTCCAGAATATGGAGATGTCACCGTATGGCGGGGAATGGCTTCAAATTTAGAACTATACTCGGCATTCAGGGCCATTGAGCAGTAAGGGTTCTTTAACTTGCCAAAAGCCTACTGCATGTACGATTTTAAGGTCATATCCGAAAGTCTAACTTTCACTTCTACTGCCGAGCGTTTAAGGAAAGAACAGTCACTACCTATTTTATTATTTTTTATTTGATGTGCCGCCGCGAATGGGAATCGAACCCGGTCATCCCTATCACGAAGTAGACGCTCTACCACTAAGCGACCGTGACTGGTCCAAAATTGGTTGAGCGGTTGCAGAGAAAAATCTGAATATATTCAATATATATCGCAGTATGACGAATTTAACGTAAATTCTTTATTAGCTCTCCTCGATTTATCAGTTTTACTAAAACACCCCTAGGAAACCCTTTGAAAGAATGCTGCAGTATTTCCTGCTTTGTTTTACGCTAATGTTGCTCTTAACTATAACTTCGCATTATATATAATGAATATTTTACACGTTTCATATTGATTTTGATAGCTACGTTTTTTTCGTCCTAAACATATTATTTGTATCAGACATTAAATGAGGAAATACATGTTTTATATGCCCTCTAGGGAGATACAACAATCAGTTATTTTATCTGATTTCTTTTTTCAAAATTACTGCTAAAAATAATTATGAATTATTTAAGGAATCACTGTCTAGTTTTGAGGGTATGCCAGGGCATCAACAATAGTGGGAAACATGGGATAATTTGCATAACGGGCGAAGCCCGTTATGCTAAAATTATCCCATGTTTCCCACTATTGTTGATGTCCCTGGCATACTCTCAAAACTAGACAGTGATTCCTTATATTTCCATTTTTACTTGAAATAACCATCTTAAAATAAATCGAAATACCGTCTAATTGAGTAGATTTGAAATGCACAAGGCCCCATGACGTCAAATTTTACTAAAAAAAATAGTCCCTAAAACACGAAACAAATTCATTGATTATTTATAGTTACCGTAGTCAAATATCAACATTTATAAAATAAACAACAAAAGAAATTTAAATAATGATCAAAGTAATCTTGTTGACTTTAATTATATAAGTGACCTAGATTTAGGTTGTCGGAAGCACGAACATATATAGGCACTATGTCACTTCTCCGCCGCCATATTGAGTGCAATGTTGCAGTTGATGAAACGGGAGCTGGTCAGCATGGTCAGGAAACCGATTTGTATGGATGTTAAAATAACAGAAGAAGTTGAGTTGCTTAAGAAGTCGGATGGTAATGACTGAGGGACGATGTCTGTATCAGATGATGGAGTACGTGCAGATCCATGTGGCAATGTCAATTTCTCCACGTGGCTGTTATGGAAGTGGAGTTCTCGGACTCGCAAGGCCTCGGTGATAGTGGACAGCATTGCGCTAGTGACTTGCTTTCGAGTCGAAGATAATTCATTATTTATTTTGTTTGTTAAAAAGATATATCATATCAAATTACTTAGTAAACAATTAAACAAAACATCTATTTTTCCTTGAGTATATTTATACGCCAGTGATATACATGCAGGTTGACACCTGACCTTTCAGTAATAGAGAAATATACATACAACAGTGTATTACCATGAAATTAACAAGATTCACTTTTGTAGTGTTTATCATAGAGAAAACAATTGGAAATGGAAATATGTACAGATAGAATATTGCTTAATTGTTATTTGAGAAAAACCTCAGACTAATCGATCATCAGTCTATTGACAAATGTGCAATTTTTTTCAGAGTGTAAACTTAAGTCATTGAACAAAGTATATATAGTGAGTGTTTAGGTTCATTGTGTCTGTTCAGTTAAAATTTAACATGTCTGAGCATTTTAGCAAAAAAAAATCAATGTCCTCCAAAAAAGTGATATTCATTTTAAAGACAGAATAGCTTGCTATTTGTGAAATATCTTTTCTAGTTTATTTTCTGCCAGAGAAACTCAATAAATTTCAAAACTTGTTCATGCAGTATTCAAATTTGTTCCGCCGAAATATAAATAATAACGAATCAGCGTAAAGCAACTAAAATCAATCAATATGAATCCTTCAGTCGGTCAACTGGTCATTCTTTAGATCTACCAACTGTCAGACATTTGACAAATTCTTCAGATTCTTATTTGATAAATTTATACATTGTATATAGGGGATTAAATAAATGTTTTATAGATATTTACAATTGCAAATATTTTTCCTTGATGTTCAATTCTGTGTGGGCTAATTTTGGGGTCAGTGGTGATATAGAGTGATTAAATCACATTCCGAATTGATATTTTGCCTACTTTTAGGTCATTGCCCGCCACAACAATTTATCTGTCACACTCCGCTCAAATGTAGATATAAGTAAGGAACATGTTAAAAAGTTCACTGGTAAATGACTAAGTTTGTGCATGATAAAATATTCTGAAAAACTTCGTGCTTTATACGATTTGATCATATGACCAACTAATTATAAGTTCATTTCCTAAAGAACCGTTCACCATTGTTTATTGTGCAGTGTGTACAGTTTTTTTCCCAACGAAGCTGGTCGCGACTCGTGAACAGACGCCTGATACGCTATACGCCATGATTATTAAAAATTCAGCAAGCGGACGACGTTATTATTATTATGTTCCCCAAACGAAGTTGGGGAACATATTGTTTTTACTCTGTTTCTTATTATTATTATTATTATTTTTCTTCTTCTTCTTCCTGGAACTTTTTTGTCCGGGAATGATCTTGTAAACAGTTCGTCCGATGTAGGTAAAACCTTTTTAGGGTTAGTAGACATGTTATGTAGATTTGCGGAATCAAGGTCATTTTGCGCGCACGTGCTTGCAAGAGCGTGCACGTGCAACACGTGAAATGACCAATATAATAGATATAGCCACAACTGTTCTATTTTTAGATGAAATGCTTTGAAACTCATAATGTGAGGATATATTAGTAGTATAGACATGACGACATGGTGAAAATAGCAAGATCTCACGCGCATGCACGTGCACTTCGCTCTGATTGGCTGCAACTAAAGTCTCAATATCTTTCTTGTTTTTTGACGAAATCCTTTGAAATTTTGAACATAGCCATGCATTAGGATATCCTACAACATGAAATAAAGCAATTATCATGAAAACACGTGCATGCACGTGCGCTGCAATCTGATTGGCTGAAACTTTAAACAGCTATAACTCCCTTGGTTTTCAACCAAACAGGATGGGATTTGGAACATAGATAGATATAATGGACTTCTACAAGTAGGTATGGTCACCATGCACATGCATACACTTGCGCGCACATGTGCTGCAATCTGATTGGCTAAAACTTTAAACAGCTATAACTCCCTTAGTTTTCACCCAAACGGGGTGGAATTTAGAACATAGATAGATGTAATGGACTTCTACAAGAAGGTATGGTCACCATGCTCATGTATGCACGTACGTGCACGTGAAATGAGTAAAATCAAACATACACTTGAATGAGCGTTTTTTTTTTTTTATAATTTTGGATTAAATACTTTAATATTCAGTATGTTAAAAATATAGATTGTGTAGACAAGACGATATGGTCATGACGCAAATGCATTCACATGTGCACGCGTGCAATGCTAAAGTTTAAATGATTTTTGTACACTTCTTTGTTTATGTTGTTAAAATCTCAGATGCATAGAGGTTGTCTTATTCAAAGAAGCTTACAGGGAATATGGCACCAAAAGGGAGTTGGGGAGCGTTTGGGGAACATCTGTAACGGTCCCCGTTACAATTAGCACTAGTTTTTAATTATATCAATAGGTTTTAATTGCCGAAATTGATCATTCATTCACTATGAGACAAACTGGCAATTTCATACACATTATTGCTCTCTTGTATCAAATCACTCATAACAAAATGATGAACTTTACACTCCAAAAAGATAATTGCCACAGTCCTGGCATGCGCCTAGGAGAAAAAATAAGAAATTGGAAAGCAGACAAATTAACTATCCTCGGAAAAAGTCAAGAAAACGGACAAATTATCTATCCTCAAAATTAGTCAATTTGATCATTTTATTTTTATTTAACTCATTGAAAAATTCAGTATTTGGGTTTACTGCACTGGTTTTATATAGTTGTTCATAAAATAATTTTGCTTCCTTTTAGATTTCTGATTGGTCATAAATAGTATTACCATTATTATCCTCCAATTAATCTAGGTATAATCTTACTAGTAAAATTCTTAGATTCTAATGCACAACAATAGTGTGATGATTTTCGCCTTCTTCAACCCATTTTGCTCTATTCCTGATATAAGTACCTTGCCAAAATTTATGCTTTCTAATGTTCTCCAATTCTTGCTTTTTACTATATAATTCATCAATATTACTTTCACAAACATTTTCTTCTAATAATTTATACTTCGTATTATATCTTTTTCTTTGTTTTCTCTTTTTTTTGGTATATGATGCATATGAAATAGTTTTACCTCTTATCTCTAAAAGCAGTTTTCGTTCTAAAAATAGCTGATCATTAACAGTGAAATAAGAATTGGCATCTGGAATATTATCTTATATGTTGTCAAAGTTATATACTGGGATTGCATACTGTTTTTTAACTTCTAAAATTACATTTTTAATACAGTCTAAATAATTTTCATCATGAAGTAGAGAGTTGTTGAACTTCCATAACCCCCTACCTTTCTTGAATTCATTAAAAGCTATAGACTGTTAGACCATGCTTCATTCAGCATCACACACTAAAACTAAACTTTTTAAGATGAAGAGCTCCCATATGGGGAGATAAGATTTACATAGACTAGAGTTACTTCTCTTTGCATATAACACATAAGTAAACTAACATAGACAAGGATACTATGGAGTGGTCTGATCTATAAGTAGTATCTATAGAGCATTTTTCCAAGCCTGACAAAAGGGTTTCAGATATTAAAAAGAAATTCAAACGGCTTTGCTTCAATGGAGTTTTTCTTCTCCATGAATATCGGCGCTCTTTTTTGTGCAGCTGTCTGAAAGGGTCAATATAACAATTATTTTATATTAAGGCCGGTATACACGGTACGATTTGTATTATAATACAAAATCTTACTGTGTATACACTCTTAATACAGTGTATCATAATAGAAGAGAGCTAGAATAGAGCAATGCTCTATTTCCTAATACAAGTCTTAACTAACCTTTCACTTTCAACAATCAAACGTACTAACAGTGGGGGTCATCCTATTTTTATCATTACTAAATAAAGCACATGGTAAATAATAATGGCCGACTTTTCAAATAAAGATAACGAAAAACTCGTGGTTTTATGGGAAGGGGAAGAGGACTTGTGGAATACATCAAGCTGTAGCTACCACAAAAAAGATGCTAGAACCAGAGCTTATTATTATCATTTTTACTATTTTGACACAGAGAGAAATATGGCAGGAGAAACACATGGGAATAATAATACTTGTATTATACTACAAATCTCATCGTGTATACCGGCCTTTACATGTATTTCCAAAACTTTATCTCTGACCTTTGGATTATTGACAGATTTATAATTATAATAGTCCAAGTCTGTATTCAAAACTAAATTAAAATCCCCACACAAAATAATATTTCTACACTGCATATCATCTATACATTTTTGTAAATTTTCAAAGAAAAGTGGTGTGTCATTATTTGGACCATAAATGTAACATATCAATACTTCATGGCCCTCTACACATGCTTTAAGTAAAATAAAGTTTCCATCAAGGTCTATGGAAGGGAATTACCGCCAAAAGTCTATGCATCTTCCTTTTATTCTTATTCTGCCTACTTCTTCATGCTTTGTTATTATTATAATTATATGTCACTTTATTGTTTTCATATTCGTCTTTATTACATTTCACTTCGAACTTTTATCATTCTTCATTTTGTCCTTACTTCTATGCTGCTTTATTCTTGTAAATTCATTCTACTTTCTTTCAAACTTAAACAGTTTCTTAAATAAATTATTCAATCACGCAAACAATGAAGCATATTCAATGAAGACGAATGGAAGTTGTCAAACCGTCAAAATTTAGTGCGGCATTATAACGCTAGGTGGTGTGGTGTTCGCTACGAGTGTTGGTAAAACTAGGTAACCAAACCCGGGTCGGGTTATTTGAGATTCTTCAATACGCCTTAGTACTTTAATTATCATTCGAACTTCTGAAGGCCGGATCCAATAATACGATCCAATAATGGAAACTCCATATTCATTTTCTCTGGGCACACAGGAATAGCGGCCTCTTTTTTCAGACATAACGTTATACTATACTGAATATGCTCATTGAAAGGCCGACCCACTTTTTGTAAGGGTCAAATAAGTTAATGTACTACGTACATGTATAGTAGGAAAAAAATTAAATTTGATTCTAAACAAGAAGTTGAATCTAACCCAAAACTCACCCCGCCTTCGAAATAGGATTTCATTGGCATTGGAAGCAAATTGAAAGTGTGTGGGGGGAGGGGGGGCTAGGTGTAAGAATTTTTTAAGACCTTCAAAAAAAAAACCTGACAAGCAAAAAAAGAAAAGAACAGAAATGTCCATTTTCCGAACTCAAATATTCAATTTCGTGGGGGTTTGGGTGGGGGTGGGGGGGGTGTTAGGTTCGAACTCCAGTGCCAAAGTTTTTTACCATACACCACCACTTTCCCCATTTTAAACCTATAATTACTGCATCGTGTCCATGGAAAATGGGGGGGGGGGTCTAAACCTATGCAGGAACGTCTGTACCAAGTCTATCGCTGGAAAAAAAGTGGGGGCTAAGCCCCCCCCCCCCACGGTTCCTACGCCTAGTATGTATTTTCAAGTTTGGACAATTTCCTGGGTTTTTTTAAGTTGTTTTCAGCCGGGTACTTTAATATTTATTCTCTTGTAGCCCCCTCCCCACTTTCAAAAACGTACAATGCTACGTTACTGTTCTCTCGCCTGAAAAATATAACTCTATTAAAGTTATTTGTTGGATAATTGAATTCCAGTTTAATTGATATAAAAATGTTCAATATTTTTAATAAGTCTAGTTAACCCTCATAAATTGGGTTGTTTTTCAGAACCTTCCACTGAACTGAACTTCATTTCACGACAGATAGTAACTGCTCATGTGCGTGATTCTAAGGACAGGGCTTTGCAAAGGAGTGAGGAGCGTTAATATGGGTAGGCAGGCAGGGATCCAAATTTTTTTTCCCAGGGGGGGGGTGTCCGGCCCAGTCCAAAAAAATTCCAATACCAGAAATTTTTGACGAGCATAAAAAAAACTAAACTCGCCCAAACGTCAAAATTCTATTTCGTAGGGAGCGTTTAACATTTTTTCCTGGCTTTAGTATATACATTTTTAAACCTTGTAAATTCCAGGGGTTCCTAACACCCCACCCCCTCTAGATCCGCGCATGGTAGGCGAAGTAGGAACTAGGCTTCATGCATCCAGACATACTAGAAACTCCCAGGTCTTATTTTCAGCGTTAATATTTTATATTAAAATAGCACTTAATTTTCAATAAAGAAAGAAATATCTTTAGTACGCATCGTATTTGTGATCAGCCAGGAGAGCTAAAAAAATCTTAGAACTCGAAAATTCTGTTTGGTGGTGGTGAGGGGGGAGGGGTCGTCAACTTTTTTTCAGTACTAAATTTTACTCATGCCAATAAGTACATGACTTTTAATATATAAATTGACTATTAGTATTGCAACAAAAAGGGTAAGGCCGGGATGGGGGCAACAAGCCTTTCGCTGAACTTTTCCAGTAGTAAAAGGTTACGTTTAGGAAAATGTTTTGTGGCCACCCACCCCTCGGCGAAATTTACCCCATAGGAGGTCGTCCACCCGGAAGTCAATATATATATATTGACTCTTTGGTGGTTTGATTGTACATTGTATAATGTCCCTTGCGAGAATTTTTAACTCAAAAGGAGAAGCCACATCTTGCCTGTGGAGAGCTGCAAATTTGTCCTATATACTCTTTTTTCGTGCCAGCACCTACTGCGACACGGGACCTCGGATAACAAGGTCTAGATCTCATCCGATGGATTGAAGTCCACGTCCTACAGTGGGATTCTTACCCACGACGTACATGTATTGATCGACTCCTTACTACTGTACTTCGTGACTCTAGAGCAGACGCCGTAACCACAGTGTCACGAAGGCGACTTAACCCAGGGGGGAGGGGAGGGGAGGTCATTACCCATATGTACTCGTGAAGATTATCTATGTTTAACTATTGGTTAAAATGATTTCATTAAAAAGCACTTTTAAAATGAAATTTTTTGAATATTTATTCATTCATGTATCATGTGTATAGGATGGATAATTTTTCTTCAAAAACTGAAAACGTTCGTTTAATATATAAACATCGTTTTCCGATTAAACAAGAGGCCCATGGGCCTTATAGGTCACCTGAGCATTATGCAACAACTTTCCAGCGATTTAATTTGATTCATGTTTTAAGCAAGATGCTATGGCATTCACAATTTTGAAAGAGGCACCATTTGATCATCATAACAATACACTTAGCAGTTGCTTAGTTTGTTTACTTGATACCCATAGGCAGGGTGGGGGAACAAAAAATGCATTTCAAGTAATCAGTAATATTCAGCAATAATCAGAAATGCCCCTATCACACATGAACCCCTGACCCTTAGGCCTAGATCCACACATTGCACAATTTTTGAAAAGGCACCCTTGCTTTTCAAAAATATTTGATT
>PRKT01001751.1:0-27261 GCA_003671525.1 Saccostrea glomerata | reverse complement strand
CACTAGAACCCCTGACCCTGGGGCCATAAAATTCACAATTTTGGTAGAGGACTCAATGCTGGTTACAATCATGCAAACAGTTTAACTGCTTGATGTCCAGGAGTAAAGAAGAAGATTTTTAAAGATTGCATTAATTTTAGTGGTTTTTGCCCCACCCCCCAGGCCCCAGGGGGGCAGGGACCATGAAATTCACAATTTTTGTTCCCCTTTACCCATAGATGCTTTGTGATAAATTTGGTTGAAATTGGTTCAGTGGTTGCAGAGAAGAAGCTGAAAATGTTCAAATGTTAACGGACGACGCACGACGACGGACGAAAACAGATAGCCATAGGTCACCTGAGTTTACTCAGGTGACCTAAAAAACTATATTCGGGGGAGGGGTTGCTATGAAGGGGGGGGCGAATTGCTATATATAGCGAGATTTCCCACGGAAGACTAGCTACTAGTATACCCCGGGGGAAGTCCCACTGTAAAGTCTTCCGAAGGAAGCATCACTATGTAGTCAGTCATCCAGGGGAAATCTTACCATCTAGCGAGACTTCCGAGGGAATGTCATGTATCGGGTACACACCTGAACTAATAAAAAACATCATTCACTTGAAAATAAGTTCGACTGATAAAGTATTAAGGCAGTAAATTGGAAAAAACTCTAATAACCCCGGCCCGGTTTGCTTACCTAATTTTACAAACACTCTTAGCGAACACCCCTGCCACCTAGCCTTATAAGGCGGCACTAAATTAGGACAACTCGTATTCGTCTTCATTGAATATGCTTCATTGTTTGCGTGATTGAGTTTAAGTTCGTAATAGAGATAATCATTTAAGATACTGTATCAATTTAAAATAAAATAAAATGACTTCACAAGAATAAAGAAACATAGAAGTAAGGACGAAATGAAGAAGGATAAAAGTCAAAGTGAAATGTAATAAAGAAGAATATGAAAACAATAAAGTGACATATAATTACAATAATAACAAAGCATAAAGAAGTAGGCAGAATAAGAATAAAAGCAAGATACATAGACTTTTGGCGGTAATTCTCTTCCATAAAGGTCGCCCTTTTCTGTTAGAGGTTTAAAATCAAAGTTGTTGTTAACTAGAATTGCCACTCCCCTAGAGATTGTAGAGTATGAGCTGAAAGAGCACTGGTAACCCCATAAATTTTTTACTTCGTTTTCAATATCACATGAAAAATGTGCATCTTCAATGCAAACAGTAAATGTTATAATTTAAGGCTCTTAAGGATTACGTTTACTCAACGTTAGAGATAGTACAAACTGGTCGCCGTAGAACACGATGTTGTACAATCTGTAACCTCATGATTTATTATATCTAGAAAATATTGAGAAAATAGAGTTTTTATTTTAAATAAAACATAACGGTTAAGAGTTAAATAAGTTTTTTGAACAATCTGCTCTCATTCAATTTGTTATTTGCGACATACCGTAAATTTCGCGGCGAATGTAAACAGTCGTCTGTCAGAAAGAATGACGCGGTGGAGACAACAAGGGTTTTCAAAACAGAATAACAAATATACAAAAAAAACTCGGAGGTCTTAAAATCTCGCTGGAAGTGCGTCCGGGGCGACCACAATTATTCACAGGGCGATCGTCATCTTTCCGACACGACAAACAACGAGGAAACTAGTTCCGAGCAAGTTTCTTCGGTACCCCACACGTTCAACGATCGTGAAGTTTCCAAAACAGCTGGATGCGATGTAATTGTTCATTCAGATAGTTCTGGGTAAGTAACTGAAATATTGGCCATGCATCTGGTCTAATGTATCTGCGTTCAATATGAATATCACTATATTTATAATTATGCCCTCCATTTATCTTATGCTAGACAAATGCCTGTATTGTAAAGAATGCGTGAAAACCAGTTCCCATTTGGTCCTGCAGCTTTGTTAATTTTTACTTCCTTAAAACACTAAAAGACATTGTTTGATGAATTTTTTCATTTATTAATGACGAAAATAACAACTAATTACAAATAAACTACCTTAACTACGAAAAAACAAGAGGCCCATGGGCCACATCGCTCACCTGAGCACTAAGGCTAGGAAAAAGTAGAAATTGGTTTATTATTCTAAAGTTTAAATCCAAAAGTACTTCCATGACTAATCATGCATTTGCTATTCTTTAGAAATTATTTTTAAAGAATTTTCTTACATATTTCTTTTTAAAACTTTGGTCTGCCATTTTGGCCCCTCCCTACTCCCGGGGGTCATGATTTGAACAAATTTGAATCTTCACTACCTGAGCATGCTTCAATATAAATATGATAAATCATGGCTTTATCCTTCTTGAGAAGAAGATGTTTAAAGAATTTTCCTATATTTCTATATAAAAGTTTGGTTGGCCATTTTGCCCCTCCCCCCCCCCTTCTCCCGGGGGTAATGATTTGAACAAAATTGAATGTAAATGACCTGAGCATGCTTCCATTTGAATATGATGAATTATGGTTTTGCTATTCTTGACAAGAAGATTTTTAAGGAATTTTCCTATAAATTTTATGTAAAACTTTGGTTGGTATTTTGTCCCCGCCCTACCCCCAGGGGTCATGATTTGAACAAACTTGAATCTACACTACCTGAGCATGCTTCTATATAAATATGATGAATTATGGCTATGCTATTCTTGAGAAGAAGATTTTAAAAGAATTTTCCTATATAATTCTATGATAAACTTTGGTCAGCCATTTTGCCCCCCCCCCTACCCCGGGGGGGGGGGGGGGGGGTCATGATTTGAACAAACTTGAATCTACACTACCTGAGTATGCTTCCATATAAATATAATGAATTATGGCTTTGTCATTCTTGAGAAGATTTTTAAAGAATTTTCCTATATATTTCTATGTAAAACTTAGGTCAGCCATTTTCTATATAAAACTTAGGTCGGCCATTTTGGCCCCGCCCTACTCCTGGGGGCCATGATTTGAACAAATTTGAATCTACACTACCTGAGGATGCTTCCCCATTAGTTTCATCTTTCCTGGCACAGTGGTTCTTGAGAAGAAGATTTTTAAAGTATGCCACAAAATTTTTATTAATTCCCAATTATCTCCCCTTGAATGAGGGCTTGGCCCTTCATTTGAACAAATTTGAATCCCCTTCACCCACGGATGCTTTGTGGCAAGTTTGGTTGAAATTGGCCCAGCGGTTCTTGAGAAGAAGTAGAAAATGTGAAAAGTTTACAGACATACAGACAGACGGACACCGGACAAAATGTGATCAGAAAAGCTCACTTGAGCTTTCAGCTCAGGTGAGCTAATAAAAACATAGAAAAAAGGACAACAATGTGACCAGACCAATACCAGATTGCAGTAAAAATACACAAATCAAGAAAATACAAAATAGAGATGGGTAAAGATAGATTGTACACTTTCATTATAAAAAATAACAAAAAAGAATATCAAAATACAGTAAAGCTATCATCACAATCTATATAGAAATATAAACCATTCTACAACACTGTGAAAACTGAATGATAGATTTGTTGGTGAATACAAAAAGTTTCAAAACAAATAAAAAAAATTTCACACTTTGATTTTAACTCTACAATTAAAGAATTCATCATGGTTAATGGTACAAAATCAATGGGTTATCAAACTAAGCAGTTCTTGCATGCCTCAATAACATGGCTTTCTTTCGCCATATCACAAGCAGTTCTCACATGAATCAATAACTCAATTTTTTCCCATAAAAAAGCAGTTCTCACTTGCATTTATGACTCGTTTTTTTGTCCATTAAACCAAGCAGCTCTTGCATGCCTCAGTAACTCTTGCTTTTTTTGTTTCTTCACACTAAGCTTTTCTCGCATGCATCAATAACTCTCTCGGCAATATCCACAGCTCTCTGGGCTTGCTCCTTGGTAAACCTGTCTCCTGGTAGCTGTCCATCAGCAGGGTACCTCATGGTAGTGTGATAATTGGTGATACTTCTAGCGAACTCATTCACTGCGTCGCGAGCTGAAGGAGGGGAGGGAGAAGCCGAGACAAGTGATGACAAGTCATGGGTATTCCTATAGATGTAGGCAATGTTGGAATCCTGACTAAACAACACTGCCTTTAGGGCCTTCTCACAAGACTGAAACAAAGAAATATTGCCTTTATGAAAGACGATTTTCCATTTAACCTTCTGAGCACATACTTTGCTTCATCCACAAAATCATATCCCTACAAACCAATATATTTTCCTAAAACCAGAAATTTGACCACTTAGAATATGTGATTTTACAGCATAATGTCACAAGAGTTTACAGATGGATATATGTTTCCTATTGGGTATCCTGCATTTCATGCAAGGTGCCCTAATAAATTGTAAGCAAGGTATATCAAAGTTACTCTTCTTGAAACCTTTAGAACAGAAAAGTAACATGCTAACCTACCTGATGAGATATGTAGCAGACCCAGTTCCAGATTTTCACAGCATTGGAATCCTGCTGTTCACCAGTGCTGAGTACGTGTATTGCTGCCCGATAGTCATACTTGGACTGCCTCAACCATTGAAGACCAACGGCTGGTTGTGGATCAGGGGGCCGACTTGTATCTGTAGCCCCACCATAGTACCCCCCACCATAATACCCGCTGTAGTACCCACCACCAGAATACCCGCCACGTCTCCTGTTCTGATGCCGCCTACTCCCACAGCTGTTAACATTTTCTTGAAAATGGTGCCATTCGTCCTGTGACGTTCCATAGTGGTAAGATGATCCTCCACCACTGTATCCCGCTGCATAATCTTCCGTTCCTATTTCTCCGCGTTCCAACTTTCCAATGATATCAAGAATAAACTGAGTGACTTCTTTTGCCAGATCAGTATTTCCAGGATTTTTATCTGGATGCCACTGTAGAAGCAATCTTTTAATGATTGCCCTTCTCTCTGCTCTTGGTAACTTCCATGCAGAGATCAACATTCTTTTTATATCAGCAAGGATTCGATTAAGGCCTGTGCTTTGCTTCTGAATTCTATCAGTGCTAAATGGCACCAGGTCTGTTGTCTGTTCCTCAGTCTTGCGAACAAATCTATAAAGTTTGATTGAGCTCACTGACATATTCTTTGTACCATCATACACAGTATAATGGGGGAACTCTTCATCATCATCTTTTTTAATCACACGAACATAAATAAATTCAGAGTCAAGCACCTGTATATTATCCTCAAAATCAACATCCACAAGGGGATCAAAAACTTCATTTGCTACAATAGCTTCCTCTTGAAAATCACAGAATGTGTTATCAAGTGTGTCATGGAGATCAATGGGTACACGTGACCCAAGAGCAGGTGCCCAACTTTTTGATTGTAATTGAATTTGGTGTTTTTTACAGATCTCTACAATGTCCATGTCTGAATCACAAAACAGGAGTTCAGCAATGAAGTCTCCATCCTGATACGATACAAGCATCCTCTTAGGCACACACAGACAGACGACCTGACTAAGTTTGGATTTCCATGCCTTAAAGCACTGTTCAAAGGAGGTCCATGATGGATTCATTTTCAAATAAATCACAATTTCACCTTCAGCTTTTGTATAATAAATGTGTTTGTCTCTACGAGTTTTATCTATCAGCATTTGATTTTCATTGTTTTCCAGGACTGTCTGCAGAGAAGTAACTTGTTTAAAACGAACATTCTGGAGAGATCTTGCAATGCTGCTCTTTTCATGCTGGTTTAATCCTGCATTCCTTTTCGTTTGAATGTAGGTGATAATTCCCTCCACAAAAGATTCCGACTGGAAAATTCTCCTCAGCCTTGAAATATACTCATCAGCTTCACATTCGTCCCCTATATTTGTAACTTCATGGAAAAGTTCAGATAGTGATTTGGGTCTGAATTGATCTGGTAGTTTCTTGAGCAAATCTGTTTTTTGCATTGAGTCTATTTTTACATACTGCAAAGTAGATTCTCCATCTAATCTTGTTTTAAAAGATAATCTATCACACAAAACAAGTTGTTTAGAAAGCACAAGCTTGTTATCCTCTGAAGGCAGATACAAGTCAACCAGTTGTGGGATCTGTCTGAAATCAAGGTTTTTATCTTCTAAGCACTTTAACAAGTTTTTCAATGCTTTTTGTGCAATCTGAATCTCTTCTGGTGCCATTGACTTTGAAGATATTTTTCTATGCAGCGAGTTAAACAAACGCAGGTAATGGTAAATTCCTGGATAATCCTCAACACCAATTTGTCTAAACATTTCATAAAACTTCCCAAATCTTTCAGGTCCTATCTGTAGGTAACCCTCTACATATTTTTCTGGGTCAAGACGCAAAGCAACTTCATAAGGACAAAGGAATTCATCTATACAGTGATTATAGATGAATGGGGTTTCAGTAAGTCCCCTTTTCAGCTCCTGTATGAGAAAATGTGGACTCTGAGAAGAGGAGATCAATCTGTCCAGCTCGGTGTAAACACGTTCCATCAATTCAAGTTTCAATGATTTCTCTGTGCACTTATCAGTTTTTAATTTAGCACAAAGTTTGTGAATATGATTGATCACATCATTGACATTAGGAACATTCCTGATTCCCAGAATGTCTTTATCTACTTTTCCAACTATTTCTTCAGAAACAATGATGCACTGTGACCAAACAAGTTCCCATCCTTTTGAAAAAACTGATCCTTCAAGACAAACAAATCCACCATTTCCACACTGAGGTAGAATCTGTGTAAATGACTTGGGAACTTCAAATGGAAGCATGCATTTTATTTTTCTAAACTTTCTCATGAAATGCAAAAATCCATCTTCAATTACATGTGTCTTCACATTGAATATGTAATCTAGAAGAACCCTGGAGTTTCTTCTAGCAATATTCTCAAAGTTTGTAGAGTTTTTAATCTGTCTACCAAAGTCTAGCAACATCTCATAAGGCACATCTTTCTTGATCCCTGCAAATTCCATAAAATCCCTCCATTTTTTATTGTGGAACTCTGTAGGTAATAAATCAGTCTGTGAGCAGAGAAGACGACAAACCTCTAAATATGGTGAATAGAAGTCACAAACTCTCTGAATAGTTCCTGTTTCTTCATTTACTATCCATGTTATGTTCCAAATCAAGTCTCTCATCCTTTCCTTTTGCTCTCCAGCATACATTTTTGTGTTTTTGATGTACTCCATATGAGTCCTGATGATGGAGTTGTCTAAAGAATTGGTATTGGGTAGGAAAATATCAACATAGAAGTCTTCCTGCCTCAAATAAACAATTCCAAAATCTTCCAGGAAGTCTTTTCTTCTGAGGAGAGTAATTCCCAAATATTGAGACATCAAAGGTAAATTATATTGTGGAAAATTGTGCTCATCTCTCAAACAAATTATTTTCCTTTGTAATGGTAAATCAGTCACCAAACCATCAAGAGTTTCGAATAAACAAGTGTCTCCAAAGATAGAAAGAATTTCTTTATCTTTTTCCTTCACTTCAGAATGTAGCTTTGCCAAAAGAAACATTAAAACTTGACTTGCAGTGGTTGTGGATATGCATTCACGATACTTTCTTTTGTGATACTGGAACATCCTCAGAATATTTTGGGGTGTTGACTCTGAGGCACACAAATAATTTGCAAACTTCTGGCTTTTAAATGTTTCTAGCTTTGATAATCTTGGAAAATCCATTCCTGACACAACTTGTGACATTGTTCTGTCTTCCCAGTCAAAGTTGGAACTCAAAACAGCATCAGCCAAGTGAAAAGGATATAAGTAATATTCTCCCATTCTGTTTTGAGTGGGAACAAGACACCAATCAGAGAGGTACTGGTTACAGTCTTTGGCTACCTCTTCTTTGTGGTTTGTTGAAGCAAGGAATGTCCACACCTCTTTAATCCATGGCTCCTCTAAATCACCAAGATTCCATGACACTGGAACCTCACTCTTGTAATGACCACCAAGATTATCTTCCATAAGTTCTGCAAAATGTTTTATAGTGAGTTTCTGAAGACATGGGCTGTTAGTCAGGCTATTTTTGAATACAGGAACCAGTGCACTACACAGAAAGGCATCTTTTGAATCCTTCAGCAGATGACAGAACTCGGACACTATTTTTGGAGATGACTCAGAAAAACAGGTCAGTATTCCACTTTCCAAAACACATAATGGGATTCCCTCAAGGTGACTGATGTGTTCTCCATTCGGAAAGCAAAAAGACAACAAAGTCTCAACATTTGTCACAACTTTCAATACTGATGATTCAATTTCTACATCTACAGAGTCTATTCTACACTTGTCTTCAAAGCTGGTGTTCCATGATAGCAAATATTGAAGCACATCAAAAGCTTCTATTCCTTTAGGAATAAATTCGGTGCTTTGACAGTATGAAAGGGACATTTTAATGCTCTGTAATACCTCTGATGTTGAATTTAGGAGTTTGAGTCCTATCATTTTCAGGATTTTTGTAATTTTTGCGGTTCTGTGTTGAATCATTTTCCTATGGGAATTATCATTCTCATACTTGGTACTACCAATAGGCTCTGTAGTTTCATGTTTCAGTAGTTCTTCAAGCTCATTAAAATATGCAGGGAATCCTTGCTCTTGGTTTTTCAGAGGTACAAAAGCAACTGCTGAATTTTCCTGGTCTGTTATAGTTTCTCTAGCAAGAATGAAGTCAGTGGCCTTCATTGAAGTAATTGTTTCATCATCAAATAGGACAGGAAACAGAGCAATGTCATATGAGACCACTTTATAATAAAGCATTTTAGAAACTGTTTTCCATATTTCATCTGTAATTCTGTCCATGACAGGGAAAAAACTGTTGTACACATCAATAGTGTCTGCATGAATGCCCTGCAACCCAGGAAACAAGATTTCCTTGAGGAACTGCAAAGAGGTGATGTATGCAAATGGTAAGATTTCACTTAAAACAAGTTCATTCCAGGCACCTTTTACAGTATGTAGGTTTTTGCCATCTCTCCAAATATTTGTTCTGCTTGAATTCAGAGCAAAGTGGCCATTGATATGTACTGGTAGGCCAGTTATACATGGTAAAGGCAAAAAACAAAATGCCCTTGAGGTCTCCAAATTTCCTGATGAGTTTTGTTTAGAGTCTGCTAAATTGCTATCATGCTCTTCAAAACTATTTGTTTCCATCTCTTTGGAATCACTGTTAGACTTTGATGTCAAACATGCTGCAATACCAGCTCTTGGTGAAAGATTGACTTTCTTTGTCTTGTATCCAGATCTCAACTCATCTGTCAATGAAAGCTTTGTCATTGTTCCAAACACTCTTGATACAGCCCAGATTTCATTCCATTCCCTGTCAACTACTTTGATCTTCATATTGATACGATAATTGCAAGAAAACCCTAAATGCTCACCAAGAATTTTTTGCCCATTTTTTAATAAAATTAACTCTTCCATACATTTTGACTGAAATAATATCATTTCAGATGAACATTTTTCATCAACAAATGCAGCACTTACTTCACAATGAGCTGAAATCTTTTCATCATCTTCTATCTTTGACAATTTAATACACCTTACATTGTTCAAGAAAAGCAGAGATTTAGACATTTCCTTTTCAAATGCCCCTAAAATATCAGACATTCTTTTATCATTGATCTCTTCTTTTGTGATCTCTGACTTTTTTGCTGCTTCTTCTGTGCGAAGGGGGAAACGGAACCAGGTTCCTGAAGATGCTGGAAGAATATCCTGCAGATAGGTTTGGTATGTTCCTGAATATTTCTCTCTTACACAACCGAGGTCATCAACTCTGAGTCCAGGGCTTTCTGGAATTGCATCTGGAACATATCTGCAATGTGGATCAAACATAATCAAGGTTCCACCATTTGGGGTTTTCTCTCCTTTTGACATGAATGATGGAGCATCAGTTATGTGGTAAATGGCATTAAATCCTATTCCAAACTGGCCTGTTTTATTAGGATCTTCAGATTTACTTCCCTCTCCAAGTTTTGATATTCCCTCAATATCTTCTTCTGAGAAACAAGAATCATTGAAGACAACAAGAGCTGGTCCTTGAATGCTTTTCATAGATTCATCGAATAATCCCTCTTCAGAATGGTGTCGTTTGTCATATACAAAGTGTATTTCTGTTGCTCCGGCATCATCAGCATTTTGCAGAATTTCATTTAGTATTGAAATGTCACATGGATAATCCTCCAAGATATTGTGAAGTCTTGTGACAAGTGTCTCTTTTTGTCCAAAGGACACACCAGCATTAAATCTTCTAATGTACTTTGCACTTTTAGACTGCACATTGAATTTCTTGCACACTGTAATTTTTAAATCTGCATGAGTGAAAATCAGTTTTCTGTCACTTATTTTGTCATTTCCATCATCAAAACACATATCCCTTGGTTTTCTCATAATTCCATTCTGGTCAGGCAGAAGAAACTCTTTCACAAGTTTGCTGCCATCCAACAAATTGAAAAGTTTGACAACAGCATTTAGATTTTCCACTTCTTCCCCCTCTACCATCTCCATGTTTTCCAAAATGTTTATAATGAAATCTGATTCCACAGATTGATGAACACCAACACTCAGCAAGAAATCTTCATAGTCAGACCATCTACTGTCTATTTTGTGAATAAAAGGAGGAATATCATCTGTGCTTTGAAGTGAAGTATGACAGGGTTTCACCAGTTCTCCTGACTGTGTAAGAATACAAGGCAAATCCTTAAAACGTCTCAGTGTGTCTAATGGAACACAGTCATTTAAATATTTATAAACATCTTCACATATTCTCCTCATATTGTTAACCTTTCCTATTGAATTTGGTATAACACTTTCCAGTTTTGAAACAGATTCAAGTTGGTGAACCACAAGATCTTGCTCCATATTTTCTAAAGACTTTATAGAAAGATTTCTTAACAAGTCATATCCTGTTCCCTGAATGATGTTTTCATCCACAAGTTTCTGAACACTCCCAATCAAATACTTGCAGTCCATTCTGAACAACATGTTTGGTGCCGCAAACTGACAGTCTTGACTGGAACCCCACTGGCATGGCCAATCACTTGGTTCTTTCATCACTGGTAGAAATGGAATTCCCTTGATTTCCTCAAGTAC
Organism: Saccostrea glomerata; assembly: GCA_003671525.1. Classification (NCBI taxonomy): domain Eukaryota; kingdom Metazoa; phylum Mollusca; class Bivalvia; order Ostreida; family Ostreidae; genus Saccostrea; species Saccostrea glomerata. Next base: position 16,249 of record PRKT01001751.1, on the reverse strand, counting down.
ACTGTGTGATGGATTGATTCGTGTGATATATTTCAGAACGGCTATGCACCTTTTTCTTGCCATTTCAGAATCATCCTGTGCGCAAGTATGTATGCTTTGGACTCTTTCAAGCAGCATTTCATCAGACAAACGGTTTGAATTCATTCCAAGGTTCATTAGGGCGTGTTTGACATCTGACAACATGAATTCATCTTCAGGAAATCTGTTATCAGAGACACAAAAAATTTCATACAAATCTGAAGATGGGTCAATTAACTCTGATGGTTTTCTGAGTAATCCTTGTGGCTTTGTTGGTATGCATTCAATATCTTTCATTTTCTCCAAGACTTTTCCATCACCACCACTGAGAATGCGCCTCAGAAGGCAGTTGCGTACTTCCTTTCTTTTATCAGAGTTCCAAAAGTTGTGAGGAAGATTTACAAGAAATACAGATGTGAAAAAACTCTCTTCACTGCAGATTTGTTTATCCAAAGAACTCTTACAGCCAGCCTTCTCAAATTCATTTTGTATTTCAACAAGCATGTGCATTACTTGCCTTGGGAAAGGATTAAACTGCTTCAGACACTGGAAAGCAGTCTCTCCCAATGCTGAGTCATTTTGTAAAGAAAAGTCCAGAAAGACACATTCACCAAGAAAGAACATTTCAGACAGATTTTCATCTTGATAAAATACTTTGCATTCACCTTGGGAAATATCTTCATAGAATGCAGATACAAGTGAGTTGAAAGAATTTCCTTCAAAAGACACAGGCCATACTGCTGAGTACTCTGCTGATACTTGGATGTGTTCAAGCATGTTTATGTATGCTGTGCTCAGTGCTGTTGACATTAATGACTTGTTCCAATCTGCTTGCTTTTCTCTTTGGGTTACATCTTTTGATGGAGAAACAATTCTTTTTCTACTCTGTTCTACTGCAAAACAGCCATTGAGATGAACTAAAGTTTGGCTTTCCTGTGGAAGCGGAAGGAAGCAGAACACATGCCCCGTATTGTAGAACCCATATGGGGCATTACTTTGATTTCTGTCAAGTGAAAAAGAAAGAGGAATAGCTGTACTAGCTACTGGAAGTGGCCCTTTAAGTTCTTGTTCAATATCTGATACAGCCCATGACACCAACCAGTTAGAAACTGATCCAGTCATGGTATTTTCATAATTTCTTCCAAACAACCTTTCAACACCACTGCTGTTCACTTGTACGTTAATGTCCATATTAAAAGTGTCCACATATCTCTTTTCCCCCACTGTTACTAAATCTTTGGCCTTCTCTAGAAAGTTTGTACATTGTAATTCTCCACTCCTTTCAACCAAGTACAACAGGCAACATCTATCAGGGTCGTCAGCCTGAAGTGAGTACAATTCAATCTTCTCAACATTCTGTGTAAACAGCAACAGATTGCCAGCAGATTCCATGAATTTCTTAATGATGGACACAACATCAGCACGTCTGTACTCTTCTGAGGATATGCTGTTTGTTTCCTCTTTTGCCTGTGTAGCTGTACGTAAAGGCAGTCGGAAAAGAGTGCCCTCATATTCCTCCTGATTTCTCTCTGGTGAAAGATCACAATTGAAAATTTTATTGTAAGGCATGAACTGCTTTTTGAATTTGCTCACCATCTTTGAAATGGGAATGCGAAGACCAGGTTTTGATTTGTCCTTGATAGCTTTTCCAAGATGTATAGTCCTTGGGTCAAAGAAAACGATGTACTTTCCACTGACGATGCTGGGGACATCTGTAACATTGTACACTGAACAAAATCCCAATCCAAATTTTCCAATCTTTGTGTTCTCCAATTTTTTGGTTCCACCTCCAAGTTTAATGATATTCTGAAAGTCCTTCTCTTTAAACTTTGCATCATTGTAAAACCAAAGGGCAGGTCCCTGGCATTCTTCCATACCCTTGTCAATCAAACCAGTTCTTGCTTGTTCATTTTGTCTTTCATCATAAAGTATTTTCATACACCTTGCCCCTGCATCATCAGCATTTTGAAGCATTTCCTTGAACACAGAAAGTCCATCAGCATACTCTTCTAGAAGATTTCTAATCCTTGTGGTAAGTGGTTCCTCCTGTCCCCACTGTTCAAATTCCAAATCTTGAATTCCGCCACTTTCCATAACTCTACGTGTCAAGGAAGAAACACCAAGGTGCTCGGCAACACCTTCTGTGATCATTTCATGTACAAAGTGAAGTTTCTCATTTTCATCTTCCTCTTCATTTCCTTCTGATTCTGGGAATTCGATGTGTTTGTCATCTGTGTAGGTACACTCTTGAGCTGGCATCAGGACCAGTTGCTCTGTTTTTGTCTGAACTGGAATTAGGACATGTGAGAGTTGTTCTTGAGACAACTTACCACAATTTGCTTTTAAAATGTTCAAGATATTAATCAAAATATGCATATCTCTTTCGATCTCGATGCTCTCTTTGGTGCTATCAATACAGCTGTGGTGATCTCTAATTTTTTCCTGAACCAGTAAGAGATCTTCATTATTCAAATACTCTTTACAGCCTATGTGAATAAAAAATTTTCTCATTTCATCCCTGTCTGTCCACCATTCACTCAGTTGATGCATGTAAGGTTCTAATGGTACTTGGTGGGCATCATTCTGAAATTTTATGAATACATTTGAACTCTTTGTGAATGATGATTTTGTTGGAATTATGTCAAGCTCTTCCAGATCAGCAGGGTTGATCAGATCAGCCCTGGGTGCTAGAAAATCAAACAACTCTTTCAGCATCCATTCATACTCCAAAGGTTGTTTCAAGTCTTTGTACTTCTCTGCTAGATGCTTTAACTGCTGAACAACAAGTTCTGTGTTTGGGGTCCTTAGTAAAGACTGTAACACCTTCTGGGTTTGATCACAATCAGAAATGAAACAGACAGAGCCCACTATTGAGCTGTTTTCTTGAGAGCACACATCAATGGGTCTGCAGACATTATTTTCTTCACCCTTCCAATCCATTTGCTTTGGATATCTCTCTGGTCTCTTTCTCATCACTGGCATCCAACACTTCAGTTTCACTTTCTCAATGAACTTGTTCAATTCTGAATCCTGCTGCAGTTTACTTATGAACTTAAGGACAGCATTTGCCTTCATTTTACTGCTGGCACTGTCTAACTTTGCCCCAGCTGCCTCCATGAATGTGACAGTCTCCAGTAGATCTGCTGCAGTAATATCTGCTGAGGTTTTAATCTTCAGTAATTGTAACTTCCAACAGTCTACAGATTTCTTTGGAAAACGACTTTTTTCCTCTCCTTGAAAAAGTTCATGCAATTCACCATCGAATGGATTGAATAAATCTTTTGGAGCTTTCAGTTCATTATTTCCATTTTCAACAAAAGGTATCCTGGAAGCCATCTCTAACTGCTTTCCAGAAGTAGAGTTGTCAAGTCTCTTCAAAAAATAATTCATAAATGAAGCAACTTCTTTTGGTTGGTATATTTGATGGCTTGAAATTGCACACAAGGTCTTTTCCATCAGTCTTTGTTCTTCATATTCTTGGCATCCCAAACTGTAAGCCAGAGAAAGACCTTGAAAACGACCATCAATCAACAGAGTGGGGTATTTGACTGGGAAATTCTTCAAAGATTGGAAGAGGACAATGCCTGCAACATCGACCACAGAATAAAGGTCAGCACCTGCTTTATGTGACTTAGAAACTGGAAATAATTTCAATTTCTGTAAAGATTTCTTGAAGGAATCAATCATTTTCTTTGAGCTGCTTTTCCCCAAGAATACAGCCAAACCTTTCCTTGTGTTCACTGGTAGTTGATTGATCTTATCAATATAGCTTTCATTGTTTTTAAAAGCTTTTTCCAAAACTTTACAGACTTCCTCTGCTGTTGGATATGCTATATACTTGGTCACAATTTCATCTGGGACAAATGAAACTGCTTCCAATAAAGTCACACCACAAATTTTCAGAACTTCTCTCACCTCACCAGGAAGTGGAGGCACACCCTGTGACTGTGTAAGCATATAGTCTCCCTTCAAAGAATACAGACTGTGAATAGCTGACTTCCCATCCCTCGATTCTGGAAGAATTGGAAGAGTGTCAACTTCTGGGATCAGATCTTGATTTTCTGATAAAAACAACCAAACCCTTTTGATCCAAGATGACACCTTTTGTCTTATTGTGTTGTCAAGTTCAGTGGATGACATAATTCCTTGTGCTTCCACAGATGCTTTCAGTAGTTGAGGAAAATCTTTACAACTCCATTTCTTTAAATACTCTAATTAAAAAAAGAAAGGCTACAAGGTGTGTGTATAAACATATATAAATATAAAATACATGGTTAGTGTCTTGAAATATAAGCAATATTTGGGTGAAGGTAAGAAAACATGATAGAGGGCGAGGCTTGCCGAGCCCTCCATCCCGTTTTCAACCCAAGCTCAAATGTTGCTTATATTTTGAGACAGTTATCATGTATTTTGTTTATCCTGCAAAATATATAAACATCTGGTCCCAGGGTCATAAAACAGACTTAGACTTAAGTCAAATTTTCAAATGCCTGTAAAATGTTCATGATTATTGAATTGATCTAAAAGTTTACCAATAGCAACATGTTTATGAATCAAAACTGAAACGCATTTCAATTTTGATCTGTTTGCCTTCTAAAAAATTTAAGTACAGCATGAAGATTTTGACTTAAGCTTAAGATGTTTCATGATCCTGGGGCCTGATCTCCAAAATGAACTGTTTTCAACCTGATTTAGACACATCTCTGTAGTGGAAGCTAAGATGCCATAGCGTAAACATTGCAATATACCTGATGTCACAATGCTTTTAGAACATCGGAATACATGCACGAGGCTTTATTAGAACATTGACTGAATAAAATTAGTTTATAAGGTAACCTTTATTAGGTCAATGCAGTGGGTAGTTGCAGGATAAAAAAACAAGAGGCCCAAGGGCCTTGAATCGCTCTTCTGATAAATTGTACAATCTATCACTTCTATTAGAAGCCTCCAACTCTATTTGTATCATAAGACCCAAAATGCATTAACTTACCAAGTTTGATAATATTTAGCCAGTTAAGACTGAAGATATTATAATACAATTATAAAATACCATAAGCAGGTCACAGTGACCTGCCTTTTGATTGAAATTTTCTGAGAACTCAAATACAGTAATTAACAAAGACTGATGATTCTATTTAAATAAGTACCTGAGATATTCAAAAGTAGGTCACCATGACCTACTTTTTGGTCAACATTCTCTGAAAACCCAAGATGCATCATCTGACAAAGTTTGACGATTCTAAGCCAATTAGTACCAGAGATAATTAAATATAGCCATCAAATGTCAAAAGTAGGTCACGGTGACCTACTTTTTGGTCGATGTTATCCAAAAACCCAAGGTGCCTCAACTGACAAAGACTGATGATTCCAAGCCAATAAGTACCAGATATAATTAAATATAGCCATAAAATGTCAAAAGTAGGTCACAGTGACCTACTTTTTGTCGACATTCTCCGAAAACCCAAGGTGCCTAAACTGACAAAGTTTGATGATTCTAAGCTAATACGTACCTGAGATTTAAAATAGGTCAAGTGACCTACTTTTTGGTCGACATGCTCCGAAAACCCAAGATGCCTCAACTGACAAAGTTTTATGATTTTAGGTCAATAAGTACCAGAGATACTTAATTATAGCCACAAAATGTCAAAAGTAGGTCACCATGACCTACTTTTTGGTCGTTACTCTCCGAAAACCAAATATGCATCGACTCACAAAGTTTGATGATTCTAAGCCAATAAATACCTAAGATACTTAAATATAGCCATAAAATGTCAAAAGTAGGTCATCGTGACCTACATTTAGGTCGACATTTTTCAAAGACCCAAGATGCATCTACTGACCAAGTTTGATGAGCGTAGGTCTGAAGGTAATCAAAATATGCGTTTTAAACAATTTGAAAACAAATGTCAACAAAATTCAAAAAGTAGGTCACAGTGACCTACTTTTTCATAAATATGTTTAAGGTCCCAAGATGCATCAAAGTACAAGATTTGATGATTCTAAACCTCCCAGTGTCTGAAATAATGGGATTTAATGTTTTTAAAAGGATAAGTCATAAAGTTCAAAAAGTAGGTCACGGTGACCTACTTTTAAGTTGATATTGTTTGAAGACCCAAGATGCATTAACTGACAAAGTTTGACGATCATAGGTCTTAAAGTGTCCAAAATATGCCTTTAAATGAATTTGAAAACAAATCCCCGCAAAATTTAAAAAGTAGGTCACCGTGACGTACTTTTGAGTTAACATGATGTGAAGTCGTAAGATGCATCAACTTACAAGATTTGATGATCCTAGTCCTTATAGTAAGCAAAATATACACGTTTTTATTACTTTTAAATTTAGGTCAACTTTGAAGTGACCTTGAGACCACACCCTTTGCCCCAGGGTAATTCCCCGTGCAAATTTTAATCTTTGACATATCCTGATCCTTGTATGTAAGTTTGGTGAAAATCTGCCTGGTGGTTATGGAGCAGAAGATTTTTTAGCAACCAGTACTTTGGGTTTTGTTTTCCTGATTATCTCCCCTTGTTTAAGGGTCCCAACCCTTACTTTAGTATAAATGGTAGCCCTTGGGCCAAGGATACCCTGTGACAAATTTGGTACTGATTGGCCAAGGGGTTCTTGAGTTATGACCCATATTCTGAAAAGCTTACGCACACCGCACAAATGGCCATAGCATTAGCTCTTTGAGCCTTTGGCTCAGAACAGCTAAAAAGAGACAGACATTTAGGCACCTTTGAAAATGTAACCAATAAAAGAAAAATAAACAAGAGGCCCATGGGCCACATCACTCACCTGAGCACTGTGGCTAGCATAAAAGCAGAAATTAGTTTATTTAAATATTGAAAAGTTTAAACCCAAAAGTAGTCCCAACCATTCCTTAAAGGAGAGATCATATAATCCCCACAGACTTGAATCTACACTACCTGAGGATGCTTCCATATAAATATGACCAATCATGGCTTTGTTATTCTTGAGAAGATTTTAAAAGAATTTTCCTATATATTTCTATGTAAAACTTTGGTTGGCCATTGTGGCCCCACCCTACCTCTGGGGGTCATGATTAGAACAAACATGAATCAAACTACCTGAGGATGCTTCCATATTAATACGATCAATCATGGCTATGTTATTCTTGAGAAGAAGATTTTTAAAGAATTTTCCAATAATATATTTCTATGTAAAACTTTGGTCAGCCATTGTGGCCCCACCCTACCTTGGGGTCATGATTTGAACAAACTTGATTCTACAATACCTGAGGATGCTTCCATATAAATATGACCAATCATGGCTTTGTTATTCTTGAGAAGAAGATTTTTAAAGAATTTTCCTATATATTTCTATGTAAAACTTTGATTCCCCATTGTGACCCCGCCCTTCCCCCGGGGGTCATCATTTTTACAATTTAGAATCTACTCTACCACAGGATGCTTCCACATAAGTTTCAGCATTTCTGGCCCAGTGGTTCTTGAGAAGAAGATTTTTAAAGATTTTTCCTATATCTTTTTATGTAAAACTTTGATTCCCCATTGTGGCCCCAACCTACCCCCTGGGGTCATGATTTTTACAATTTAGAATCTACTCTACCCCAGGATGCTTCCACATAAGTTTCAGCTTTTCTGGCCCAGTGGTTCTTGAGAAGAAGATTTTTAAAGATTTTTCCTATATATTTCTATGTAAAACTTTGATTCCCCATTGTGACCCAGCCCTATCCCTGGAGGTCATATCTACACTACCCCAGAATACTCCCACATAAGTTTCAGCTTTTCTGGCCTTGTGGTTCTTGAGAAGAAGATTTTTTAATGACCCCACCCTATTTTTGTCTTTTCTTGATTATCTCCCTTTGTGGGGGGACTTGGCCCTTCAATTTAACAATTTTAATTCCCCTTCATCCAAGGATGTTTTGTACCAAGTTTAGTCAAAATTGGCCTAGTATTTCTTGAGAAGTCGAAAATGTGAAAAGTTTACAGACGGACAGACAGACAAACAGACAGCTGGACAGACAGACAGCTAGAAAGACGGACGGACGATGGACAAAATGTGATTGGAAAAGCTCACTTGAGCCTTTGGCTCAGGTGAGCTAAAAATTGAGTAAACACACTGCAAAAATGGCCATAGCATAAGCTCTTTTAGCCTTTGTCTTAGAAGAGCTAACAAGTACATGCTTATTAAACATCGCCTACTTGTTTGACTTTGCATTGTCATCAATTTTCCTTCCATGTCTTCTCCTAAGTCAGATAACAATTGTCTCTCTAACCCTGGAAACAGAGCAGCTTCAGCATCTGAGCATAAATACAGAGTTCTTGTGGATGCTAGAGACACAAAGTGCTTCTTGTCATTTGTTGGCAACAGTTCCAGATGTTTCCATATTTCTGGACGACCATATTCTAAGAAGTAACCCAGAAGTACTATTTTGGTGGATCTATTCTTCTCTTTATACTGGTTATCTTTGAGTAGAAGATTGGCAATATAGTCTGACCTAATAAGCTTTGGCTGAATTTTAGGTAGAAATCTGTAATCTGTATTTGACTCCACTAAAATTCTCAAATGTTCTGGCAATATGACCAAATTTTCACCATACTCTTTCATCAGCTCTATCACTACTTCCTTTGTTTCCACTGTTATTTCTTTTTCTCTGTCTACAAAAACATCAAACACAGCCTGCTCATAATTAACCCACATTTTCTCCTGCTTCTCAGTCTGGAAAATATTCATTCTGAGGACACTTTCCATGACAGGCTGAAGGAGGAGTTTCCACAATGCACTTTCAACTTTCTGGACATCAGGCAAACAGCGATAGACAATCTCTTGTGGACTACCTTCCTTGAAAAGATCCTCAATCAGCTTTATATATGCTTGAGATATCACTTCTTTGATCAGCAGCTCATTCCATTCTATGTTTTTGTCTCTCTTGCCAACCTGCCCTGCTGTGGTATGTAAAACGTGATCTCGAGCTGGGTCCAGGTTAAAAAAGCCATTCACATGTACAGGTAGATTGGTCAAACTACTGGACTGAAAAGGCAAAGGCAGAAAACAGAACACATGAGCAGTAAATGATTCCTCTATCTGTAGAGGATAAGCTACGCCAACAAAAGCTGCATTATCTCCATCTTCTGACAATGTTTTGAGATCCTGTGACATTTCTTTTGTGCCTTGGTAAAAATTGACTATCTTGAACTCAGCTTTCTTTGCTGAAAACTCTTTTCCATCCCTGGTGACGACCAGGGCATTGTATGCAACACTTTGGGAATCCTCTGGTTTTATGCTTGTGTCCTTTAACCAATCTCTTGTGCATTGTCGTAAGTCAGAGAAGTTGGCTACTGATGTGCTAGTCCCCTCTATAGTCACTTCATACAATACACTGTCCCTGTTTTCCATTATTGTGATTGAGCTGATGTATCGAAGAAACAGCAGGGTTGTGTCTGCCTCTCTTCTGAATGATTCCACCAGTTCCATCATTCTTGAGGGGAAATAAATCTTGTCCAGGAGAGAGGATGGTGCTCTTCTCAGGGGGAACCAAAACAAAGTATCTGTAAAGAAATTCCTAGCATATCTGATGCATTCTCAAATTATAGGCATTGTAATTTCTTATCAGCACTCAAAACATTTTGTTAATTTCTTTCATTAAAAAAAAGGTGCCTTTGCTAAGAGAGATAACTAAACAATAGATATATTTCAGCATTGAAAAGTTTATGGGAAGGGGGGCATGAGTTTTAAACTATCTAAGTATCATGCAACAACTTTCCAACAATTGAATTTAGTTCATGTTTTAACCAAAGTGGCCATGAAATCTACAATTCTGAAAGAGGCACCAGTGCTAATTATAAGTATACACTTAGCAAGCTTACTTACAAGACAACAGAATAGAGGGGCAACTAAAAGATAGGTAATCAGAGGTTACAGAGCTCACCTCAACAAATGTTTGTCTTTAAGTAAGGCAAAGTCCCACATTAAACAAATAATCTAGAAGTGTACATCCCAAAATCACTCATCTGGAAAACCTAGATGCATATGGAAGGGAATTACCGCCAAAAGTCTATGTATCTTGCTTTTATTCTTATTCTGCCTACATCTTTATGCTTTGTTATTATTGTAATTATATGTCACTTTATTGTTTTCATATTCGTCTTTATTACATTTCACTTTGACTTTTATCCTTCTTCATTTCGTCCTTACTTCTATGTTTCTTTATTCTTGTTAAGTCATTTTATTTTATTTTAAATTGATACAGTATCTTAAATGATTATCTCTATTACGAACGTAAACTCAATCACGCAAACAATGAAGCATATTCAATGAAGACGAATATGAGTTGTCCTAATTTAGTGCCGCATTATAACGCTAGGTGGCAGGGGTGTTCGCTAAGAGTGTTGGTAAAATTAGGTAAGCAAACCGGGCCGGGGTTATTCGAGTTTTTTCCAATTTACTGCCTTAATACTTTATCAATCGAACTTAAATTTTCAAATGAATGATGTTTGTTATTAGTTCAGGTGTGTACCCGATACATGACATTCCCTTGGAAGTCTCGCTAGATGGTAAGATTTCCCCTGGAAGACTGACTACATAGTTACCGTATTTGGGGGAATACAATACGCACTTTTTTCCTAAAATAAATTTCTGTGTGAAAGGGATGCGTATTTTACATCACGATGGGATTTTGATAAGTTTTTCTTTCAGGTGAAACGGCTATCATACGTACATACCGTAGTATTGCCAAGAGACATATGCAACTTCTTTTGTTTATCGTCATATTTTAAACTTTGGAAAGTTATTGTTGGAAGGTATGCTTGTTAAAAATAACACTTTCATAATATTTTGATACTAAAATGACATGAAAAAGCATGTTAAAATTAATTTGAGCTCCATGTTTATCGTCTCCGTGTAGGCCGCCATTACCGATGCTATTTTAAGACGTTAGCACATTCCTTTGTCACGTGCTTCCGTAATCATAGTACATATGCACCTTATCTGCCTGACAAAGTAATAAGTCATTTTTTGGATGAAATACAATAAAATAGAAAATTTATTTTAGTTTTTAAATAACTCAGTGAAAATTCACTGCTAACTCAGTGAAAATTCACTGCAACACAAACACCCCTTTATACGTCCCATTGAAGGGAAGCCAATGTCGTGACACACGTTCGCTGGTCACTTGATAATTACCTCTCAACACCCCTCCAGGCAATTAATTGTCTACCGACTCCAAAGCAATGTTTTTACAGTTATAGCAATGATTATTTTTACTGTTCTTTTAATTGCTTTGATTAGTTTCTTTGTTAAAAAGGGGGGGTCGGTTTGTAACCTTTCGTATGGGTGAGCTTGTGTTGATTACGACACATTAAACAATTAAACACTTGTTAAATGTAATTTTACCTTATCTTATACTTATCAAACCCTTTTTTGAATAATTGACAGTTAACAAATTAAATATGAAGTATGCTAAAACTTAGTTGTTATCATTTATTCGTGCTCTGAAGAAAATAAAATATCCGTGACAATTCAGAAGAGGAAAATCTTAGTCTTCTTAATTCTAAAAATACTTTGATGTTTCAATTTTGTTTTATAGCATGATAACCTAAAACCAAAATTAAACATGACAACTGTTAAAACTTGCAACAATATCTCATGCTTTGTTGAAATAAAATTATTTCACCAAAAAATTATGTGGCGACGTATTATTTCAAAATCACCGTATGCTTAAAAAATGCTTAAAAAATAAATTCTGTTTACACTTTTCTGCAACATTATCTTGTGCTTTGTTGAAATTAATGAATAAATAATTTTCTCCATATTGCCGCGATATGGAAATTGCCGATTAAGAAAAAAAATGATAAATGTGTGTTCTGTAAATTTTTGACACTTAATCTACGTGCCGATTTTCGTTACAAATTACCGCGATTTTCAAAGTTCAGAACATCGCTTGGTAAAAATTTCTGTTGCGTATAATACATCCGAATTGCGTTTTTCCCCAAGTTACAGACGCAAAAAGGGGGGTGCGTATTTTACATCAATGTGTATTATACTCGGCCAAATACGGTATGCTTCCTTCGAAAGACTTTACAATGGGACTTCCCCCGGGGTATAGCTAGTCTTCCGTGGGAAATCTCGCTATATATAGCAATTCGCCCCCCCCCCCTCCTTCATAGCAACCCCTCCACCGAATATAGTTTTTTTAATCGTAAAACAATGTTTATATATTATACGAACGTTTTCAGTTATCCGTCCTATACACATGATACATGAATAAATAAATATTCAAAAAATATCATTTTAAAAGTGCTTTTTAATGAAATCATTTTAACCAATAGTTAAACATAGATAATCTTCACGAGTACATATGGGTAATGACCCCCCCCCCCCTTTCCCCTGGGTTAAGTCGCCTGCGTGACACTGTGGTTACGGTGTCTGCTCTAGAGTCACGAAGTACAGTAGTAAGGAGTCGATCAATACATGTATGTCGTGGGTAAGAATCCCACTGTAGGACGTGGAGTTCAATCCATCGGATGAGATCTAGACCTTGTTATCCGAGGTCCCGTGTCGCAGTAGGTGCTGGCACGAAAAAAGATCTCTCACTGCTCAATGGCTAAAAGTGCCAAGTATATAGGACAAATTTGCAGCTCTCCACAGGCAAGATGTGGCTTCTCCTTTTGAGTTAAAAATTCTCGCAAGGGACATTATACAATGTACAATCAAACCACCAAAGTCTCAATACATATACTGACTTCCGGGTGGACGACCTCCAATGGGGTAAATTTCGCCGAGGGGTGGGTGGTCACGAAACATTTTCCTAAACGTAACCTTTTACTACTGGAAAAGTTCAGCGAAAGGCTTGTTGCCCCCATCCCGGCCTTACCCTTTTTGTTGCAGTACTAATAGTCAATTTATATATTAAAAGTCATGTACTTATTGGCATGAGTAAAATTTAGTACTGAAAAAAAGTTGACGACCCCTCCCCCCTCACCACCACCAAACAGAATTTTCGAGTTCTAAGATTTTTTTAGCTCTCCTGGCTGATCACAAATACGATGCGTACTAAAGATATTTCTTTCTTTATTGAAAATTAAGTGCTATTTTAATATAAAATATTAACGCTGAAAATAAGACCTGGGAGTTTCTAGTATGTCTGGATGCATGAAGCCTAGTTCCTACTTCGCCTACCATGCGCGGATCTAGAGGGGGTGGGGTGTTAGGAACCCCTGGAATTTACAAGGTTTAAAAATGTATATACTAAAGCCAGGAAAAAATGTTAAACGCTCCCTACGAAATAGAATTTTGACGTTTGGGCGAGTTTAGTTTTTTTTATGCTCGTCAAAAATTTCTGGTATTGGAATTTTTTTGGACTGGGCCGGACACCCCCCCCCTGGGAAAAAAAATTTGGATCCCTGCCTGCCTACCCATATTAACGCTCCTCACTCCTTTGCAAAGCCCTGTCCTTAGAATCACGCACATGAGCAGTTACTATCTGTCGTGAAATGAAGTTCAGTTCAGTGGAAGGTTCTGAAAAACAACCCAATTTATGAGGGTTAACTAGACTTATTAAAAATATTGAACATTTTTATATCAATTAAACTGGAATTCAATTATCCAACAAATAACTTTAATAGAGTTATATTTTTCAGGCGAGAGAACAGTAACGTAGCATTGTACGTTTTTGAAAGTGGGGAGGGGGCTACAAGAGAATAAATATTAAAGTACCCGGCTGAAAACAACTTAAAAAAACCCAGGAAATTGTCCAAACTTGAAAATACATACTAGGCGTAGGAACCGTGGGGGGGGGGGGCTTAGCCCCCACTTTTTTTCCAGCGATAGACTTGGTACAGACGTTCCTGCATAGGTTTAGACCCCCCCCCCCATTTTCCATGGACACGATGCAGTAATTATAGGTTTAAAATGGGGAAAGTGGTGGTGTATGGTAAAAAACTTTGGCACTGGAGTTCGAACCTAACACCCCCCCCACCCCCACCCAAACCCCCACGAAATTGAATATTTGAGTTCGGAAAATGGACATTTCTGTTCTTTTCTTTTTTTGCTTGTCAGGTTTTTTTTTTGAAGGTCTTAAAAAATTCTTACACCTAGCCCCCCCCCCCACACTTTCAATTTGCTTCCAATGCCATTGAAATCCTATTTCGAAGGCGGGGTGAGTTTTGGGTTAGATTCAACTTCTTGTTTAGAATCAAATTTAATTTTTTTCCTACTATACATGTACGTAGTACATTAACTTATTTGACCCTTACAAAAAGTGGGTCGGCCTTTCAATGAGCATATTCAGTATAGTATAACGTTATGTCTGAAAAAAGAGGCCGCTATTCCTGTGTGCCCAGAGAAAATGAATATGGAGTTTCCATTATTGGATCGTATTATTGGATCCGGCCTTCAGAAGTTCGAATGATAATTAAAGTACTAAGGCGTATTGAAAAATCTCAAATAACCCGACCCGGGTTTGGTTACCTAGTTTTACCAACACTCGTAGCGAACACCACACCACCTAGCGTTATAATGCCGCACTAAATTTTGACGGTTTGACAACTTCCATTCGTCTTCATTGAATATGCTTCATTGTTTGCGTGATTGAATAATTTATTTAAGAAACTGTTTAAGTTTGAAAGAAAGTAGAATGAATTTACAAGAATAAAGCAGCATAGAAGTAAGGACAAAATGAAGAATGATAAAAGTTCGAAGTGAAATGTAATAAAGACGAATATGAAAACAATAAAGTGACATATAATTATAATAATAACAAAGCATAAAGAAGTAGGCAGAATAAGAATAAAAGGAAGATGCATAGACTTTTGGCGGTAATTCCCTTCCATAGATGCAAGCCTGATTATGTGCATCCTTAGATGTATCATCCATGCAAGTTTGGTCAATATAGGGTTTATAGTTTCTTAGAAATGAGAACTGCACCAAAATCATTGCCCTGTTCACTCATTCAGAAAATGTAGGTCAAATCCAGCATCTGAAGCAAGCCTGGTAGTATGCATCCTTAGATGTATCACCCATGCAAGTTTGGTCAACATAGGGCTTATTATATAGTTACTTAGAAATAAAATTTGCACGGAAAACATTAACCTGTTCGCTCATTCAGAAAATGTAGGTCAGATCCAGCATCTGAAGCAAGCCTGGTAGTATGCATCCTTAGATGTATCACCCATGCAAGTTTGGTTAACATAGGGCTTATTGTTACTTGGAAATAAGATCTGCACCAAAAACTTTAACCAACTCATAAAACATCAATCTGGTCATTCCTTTGCTGAAATTGCAACATCTGAAACCTTGACTGGTACAATGAAACACACTAAGAAGCATCTTGCATGCATCTCTGATCAATTTAGGGCATAGAAGTACATAAAGAGAAAACTACACCAAAAACTTTATCCTGGGACGCCGACCATGAGGGTATCTGTCATAGTGTTTTTTAGTGTAAAGATATATTTGTAACTATTTAGAATTTGACTCTACAATGTAATTGATATTTAGGATGTGAATTTGAAATATATTTGTAACTTAGAATTTGACTCTACAATGTAATTGATATTTAGGATGTGAATTTGAAAATTAATTAATTTTACTCATGTATATTTAGACAAACATTTGACAGGACTCAATCTGTTAATTATCTGTAAATGGTCACTCAGTTTCAGACCAAGTAATTACCTGAGTGGTCATCATGAGTAAATCTATGTCTCACTTATAATAAGTTAATTAATCCCATCATTATAAATATACTGTTAGGAATTTAGTCAGAAGTCAGAACATTTTAGAACCTTCTACGACACACTGCTTATGTCTATTACACTGGCTATCTAAGAGACTGTCCGCCAGTCTGCCAGTAGACTAAATAGTGGGGCGTTTAAATTTATTTCTTAATTTTGAACATCCTCATGTTACTAGCTTGGGTCTTTGATAGGGCTCTCTCATAGACTGTCCACCAGTCTGCCAGTAGACCAAGTTAAGTGCTGAGCCTAAATTCATTTTATTATTCCCAAGTCTATTTCATTGTTTTCTTTTTAGTATATCAATTCAAATATTCCTAATTCATACTTCCATTTATTTGTTTTGGCTTTGTTTTGTTTGATCATTGTTAATACAGTAATTGAACTAAACTGCAACTTAATAAATTGTAAAAACTGTCTAGCTGCCTTTGAGTTATAGCTCTATGCATATTCGGTCTTGGTGTTGTTAAGCCTAAACATTGGCTGACCCCCTGTCTCTTGGTTAGGGCAATGACAG
>PRKT01001750.1:42041-53930 GCA_003671525.1 Saccostrea glomerata | reverse complement strand
TTGCCGAAGGTTAGCCGCAAAACTTCACCAGAGGTTCACCATAAACCAAATTAGGCTATCTAAAGTTTGCGGCAAGTCTACCGCAAACTTCATTTGCATGGTAAAAAGTCGCCGTAAGGTTGCTGCAAACAATCTGCAGTAACCTTGCCGCTAAGTTTGCGGCAGATTCGCCGCAGTACTTCGCCAGAAGCCCTATTTTTCGGTAAGGGTAGTCTAGTATTTTGCATCATGATCTAAATCATTTCCCTTAAATGCACATAAATTATTTGCAATCATAACATACACACTTGTTTATATTTATGAATGGAAGCGCTTGCTTGCCAGCATTTAGTAGACATATACATTAACAAAACACAAGTATTCAGTAGTACAGATTCTCTACCTTCCTTCTATAATGTATCAAAAAAGTAATTAATCAAATACAAATACAATACAAAATGCATTTTAACACAATGCTTATATGTCCTGATTTCACTGATTAAAACAGAATAAAAAAGAAATATGAACACAATTACGCTTCCCTCGGCACCAAGGAAAAACCATAAAAAACACAACATCGATTTATGTTGAAGAAACTATGGAAACCTTAAGTCCGCAGCAATTGCGAGGTAAACAAAATGAATGCCAGACTCATTCTCACAAACTTACGTAAGTGTCATAAATTATAATGTTCAATTAATTGAATTGTTTCAGTAAAGCTTGTGAAAAATGTATAATTATGAGAACTATCTAAAACACATTTCGACTATATGTAGCTATGAACCATTACACAACAATTTTACATTTATATATAGAAAGAAAAATTATCTAGAGCGACTAAGCAAATTGTTTCCCATCTTTGACAATTAATCTGTTCAGTATATTTTTTTTTAATTTTCTTGTCATAAAAACAGTTGGGTCAATCTTTTAAATAAAACTTATTTCAACATGTTCAATTAACTTACTTTATTAAAGAAAGTACAGGTGAGAGGGTTGGTGGGTGGTTGTGAATGCGACAAGGAAACCCCTTCCAGTTAGTAAAAGGTATCGACCTTTAAATACTGACCAATACCTACTGTTACTTTTATTAGGACATAATAAACAAAAGCACGTGTTCCTAGTACATATGGTAAATTAATCAGTTTAGAATGTAAATTATAAAGGACCCAGTGTGAACAAATCTTATAACTAGAAAACAAAGTACTTATTTCCAATTTCTTATATTTTCATTTCCTTCCCCCAAATTTTTTGTGAGACGGAGAATAGTGAAATGTCGTAAAAGGAATGTTAATTTCTTTATTGTTTTCCCAATACATATAGACTCACGTTAATTATTGTACATGTCTTGCACCTTGTCAGGTTTTGTTTCAGTTTAATTGCCCGTATACTATGTATGCTTGTATGTTCACCTAGCCAATAATAATAGAAAGTAAGTAAACCGTTTGTTTATGTGTAATGTGTTACATGTATACAATACATTGAGAAACATTCAATACAATTAACACCCAAACACCCCGCCCGTCGGACCTAAATGTTATTTTAAACAAAAAATAAATAAAAAAAAATATATGCACAAAAGTATTAGTGTAAGCATAATTTATATACACAAATAACGTTTTTCTATCACAAAGATTGCCTGTGCATGAATGAAAGGCTTTAATATTGTTAGGTTTGTCTAGAAAAATTTGTTAAAAGTAAAAATTACACTATATAGATCTGACATAGAAACGGTAATAATGCATGTAAAAAAAAAAACTGATGAAAAAAACAATTTACGCAAATTGTTTTCAATATACTTTACATAACAAACGCTTCTGTTGATTGATATCATTGTAATAGAATACTTTTAAATTGAAGTTACCATTACAATTTATGTTTATGAAGCACACAAAACCCCAAAAATAGAGCAATAATTCCATCATTAAGAAATCAGACCAGAGTTCCTCTTTCTTTCGCAGTCACATGAGTCATATTTTTGGAAAACTCTATGAAATACCGTATAACGGGTATTTTCTGCGGTTGTCCAATTTTTGCGGAATTTTGCGGATAGGACAAATCCGCAAAAATTACAATCGCAAAATATTCTTAATATGACTTAAGGTATTTTATACATGCATGTATGATAAGTGGTGTGTCTGCGAACTCTGTCTTCGTTCGCGAGAAAATTCGGGTGACATCGAAACTCCGATAGCTGCAAACAAAATATGACAGCTTTTCTTTCTTATTTTCCACTTTTTAATTTTGTGTTTCGTCTTGAGACCGTGATTACTGCTTGTGTATACAACATGGTTTGATTGTCTCGTTAATTTCATTCAAATCAGACGACTGACAGTATTAGTTACACCTCAATGCGCGTGACACGTGCGATTTTTGGGGTGGTTGATTATGCAACTGTTTGTTTAAGTTTAAAATGAAATTTTTGAATTAATTTTGATGGCAATTAATCTAAGTGTATTTTAGATTATGGCTTGGAGGTATTTATTATCATTATCTATATATACTTATTAAAATTATTTTGATAGATCATATTAATGAACGACTGCGGTGTTAGAATAAAGATTTTGAATTATTGTTTGAGTGGACAAGTTCTGTTACTACAATAATTAATTCCGGGACTAGGCATAATTTTACAAAGAGTGACTAAAAGCTAGTAGTTTAATAGCGCAATACCTGAGTGTTCTCGTGCACGTTTCATTCATGTGCCTGAATGAATTTACAAAACGTAGTCATTGCAGCGTTCAAATGAGTTTGATGATCCTATACACCCAGTAAATATTTTTTTGCGGTAAAGTGCAACCGCAGATATTGAAAACGCAGAAATTAATTTGCTACCTTTTAGGGGTTAAATCGCAAAAATTTCCAACCGCAGAAAATACCCGTTATACGGTAATCATTTGAATGATATGACACTGTAAAATTTAACAATGTTATAATATTTGTTTTGATAGAATAATGTTATATCAACGAAATTCATAGGACGTTGCGCACGGTGTTGGTGTCAGTTTCGGTAACGTCAAAATGACGTTATTTTACGTGAAGTTCTAGAAAATTAATTTGACGTTGCTTTTTTCGCTTAAAATTTTTACAAGGAAAAAATAAAAAGCCAGTAATACCGCCAATTACATGTATATTGTGCAATTCATTGAAAACACTTGTAATTAAACTCTCATAAGTAGTTCAATGTGGATATAAAATACAGCAAATAAATTATTCTGTTGTGATTTTTTTCGATATTTGTTAAGTAGGTCTCGAATAAAGGTAAAATAGTTTTCATGATTTTATAAACTTGGCTTTATTTAATATTTATGAGTTTATCTTAATTGATCCCGGGATTAAATGAAATTCTCTTCTGTTAGAGTATCATCATGGACAAAGTATCAACTGTATTTTATGATTAAAATGTGTCTGTTTCAATCTGCGAGAAAAGGGCTCCTAGTAAAAGAAAAATCCAAAAGGGAAATTCATACACGTATAATACGTGGCCGTACTTAATTTGATGCAGATATTTTAGGTCTAAACTCTCACTATGTCCTTTTGCATGCATGTTGCGGATGGAAATATATCATTTAAAAATCTCAGGTTATGCAAATTTAAATTATAATTTTTTTCTTAACATAGATTTTGGTTTGCGTGATTTTTTCCATGTGTCTTAATTCGGATTCTGAATGGTACAAGGATATGTAGTTATATACTTAAACAGTGTACTATTAACAGTGCGCATGTTTTACTTTTATGTATATAAATACAACTTTCAAAAACTAAAGTTATTCTTAAAAATAATCATTATTGGTAAATTTTTCTTGTATCCATATCAGGCTCATCAGCAAGAGTTAGTTTATTTTGGGAAAAATCTTTCGACGATTTATATAATGTTTTATGCATTATTATAGCGTAAAAACGTCAAAACGCCAAGTTTTTACGTGTGTGACATTTATGTTGACATTTATATTTCGTTAGGATTTTGTCACCATTTCATTGAAAATTATTTTGGAATATACCAATAACTTTTTGAAAAGATGCACATTTCATAAAAATCTTTAAATTTTCAACATGTATATTTTTAATGACTATACATATGATTTAATTTACCACATTTATACAATTATAGTTAGATTTATTACTTTTGGACAATGTGTGACATTTATGTTGACATTGTAAAAAGCCTGTAAAACAAACACTGCTTTATAGAATCAATTCAGTTTCATATCTAAATAAAGTTTTGATTTTGCATATTTTGAATTAAATGTCGTTTGGTGCCAAATCAGAAAAATGAATTCTTAAAATGAAGGTAAATCCTGGAGTTTGCATTTAAATGTGACGTTTTTGCCGTCAAATTCAATTGTGACATATACCTACATGAAGTACATTATGTGAAACAGCAGTTATTATTAAAATTTAAGACACCGCAAGTTAAATTTCTGTCTCGAGATCTTTTCCTTAATAACTTGGCAGCATTTAGTAGAATTTAAAATAATTTTCAACATTAATTTTTCACCCAGCATTACAAAATATACCATTTTACGAATCTTAAAAACTTTGTGACATTGAAACTCCAAACTTTGTGACACACCATCTTATTCAACATCCTCACAATAAATCGACTTAATACAAGAAATCCAACGTACATATCAACCCAAAATAACAGTCTTTTATAAAATATAGTTCTCAACACACAAAAAGGATTTTTGAGATGTAATTTCAAAATTAATTTAGCTCATGTAATTATTATTTTAAGTTACCGAAGAATTTTTATGTGTTTCCCATATTTCGTCGATTAATGCTTGTCTACACATCTGTCTTGGATTTTGAGCGACGCGATCAGAGCATACGGATTGAATGACATTACAATTTTAATAATTTACATCATCTACATTGTATTTTGAATATTTCTGCCAAATTTTATGTTTGTATTGTTTGTTTTAAGGAAGTTGTCAACATTTGTAATTGCGTGTGCGACGCTCCTGTTACCGATCTACATGCGTTTTTCACGTAATTGACGGAAAAGTCAAATTAATATCTTTGACAAATGGAATTTTTTTTTATCAATATTTTTCTTAAAATGTTTTTAGTATACAATTACCGACCGAATGATATATAGTTTTCATATAGTGAATTGTTTTAAAATTATGAAAATAGCGCAAATGCCGCCGCAATAGCATTTTTTAACCTTTTTACACCAACACCGTGCGCAACGTCTAGATTATACACATAAGATGTATGGAGGAGCTTTGATGGAGTCTTGAAAAAAATAAGGATGAAACCATGCATACTTGCAATTTTATAAAATGCATTTTAGAAAGAGTTATGTTATACTTTTTTATCATGTGCACTGTGAACAAACTGTGATTGCCCAATGTATTTGAAATGAAGAATACTTATTTATATAAAATATTTATAACGCTATTCCTATGAACATATGTTTTATTAACATATAACTTTATATATTATGCATTTTTATGCAGAAATACAATTTTTTAAAGAGGTAAATATGCATATGGGATGGCCTTATCTTTAGTGCACAAACATCCAAAATATTTAAATATTTCATGATCTTTGGTTAATATTTATATGAACATTATGAAAGCATATAAATAAAAATTAAACAGTACCTAGCTAAAAGTCATAATTAGCCCAAACATATCAAAGAAATTCTTATATTATACACATAATATAAAAGGGGAAGTATTAATGGAGCCCTAAGAAAGATTTAAGGATGATTTGAAATAACCTAAACAAGGAAAAGTCTTGAATTGGTTATATTCTTTTGATATCGTAGTATACTTTTATACGAAATATGGTTTAGCTTGATCTTTATTTGAAATATTTATTATCCCTTTTAGTTATCTTACCGGAGTATTTTCTTACTCTTACTTGGGGCTTTGCATTCACAAAAGAAACGAAATTGCTTAATAGTGCGTGTAACGGAGTAATGTGCCTTGTTTTACCTGCTCTTTGTGGTTACAGTCTTTGGTTCAACCCTACTCCCACCAGTTTCTACATAATCTTGTATTAATGCAATAATAATAACAGATATGATTTAAGTATATATATATTTTTTTGCTTTATCTAATTAATTTTCTAAAAGCACATTCTCTTATGATCTACACATCAAAATATTCATAAAGATCTATAAATTATAGATATTTTATAAATTAAGTCTTTTTGCTAAATCCTCATACATCCATTGAATTTAACGGAATCTGGAATTAAAACAGCAGTCAATTTTCTTCTTCTATTTCGGGAAGAAGAGTAAAAAAAAATATAACAAAGGATAGTTAAAATGCAGTGCTGCATAAAGGTCTTGAAAAGTTGAGGATTTAGACCTTTAACTTACTTGAAAACAAAACAAAATGGAAACATATGAGTCAAGAAAGGATCTTTGTATGTTATTCCCTAATAACATAACAAAGAACTATAAAAGAAATATAAAAGATAACAGTATTATAAAAAAGTGATCTACAAATACACGGAAAGGAATTTTATCTTGTTTTGCTTTTAGTTAAAAAAAGTGTTTCTCATGATTAGATATAAATCAAACCACACGTTTAAGAGGACATATTATCTATGACTTACAGGTAGGGACAGTTACACATATTTATTTCATACAATTCAATACAGATCCGATGCACAAATTAATCTCTATATGTGAAAAGGTAATTTACATTCAAACATGTAGGTGACGCTATATCTTTTCCCTTTACTGCTTATAAAAATGTTTACCACAAGCAAACTTCATAAATAGGGTTTTTGTTACGAACACAAATACCTAGGAAAAGGTTTTTTCGTGTATAACTATATTTAGCTTTAATTAAAAACAGAAAAGATATTTCATTTTTATTGAGAAACAGAAAGGCAAGTAATTGTATATAAATCAGCTTTATTAAGTATGCGCATACATTAATATGATACACATGTTCTTGGGAAAATTGACATCAAATTAAAGCTACATGTACCACAAATGCATCCTCTTATCTGAGATATGTAAATTAGTAAAATGTCATTGAGGGAGGAATCATTAATCCTAGGAGGACATGGATTATGTGTCTATGAATATATAATATTCTTTGTGAAACTCTCTGATTTTTTTTTGTTTACTTAGTTAATAGCCAAGGCATTTGGTTCCTGTAACAAAAGGATTGAAAATTGAGATTTTTTTTTTTTAGAATTTGTAAAAAATCAAAATAAAGAACTGTGGCCAGTTCATCCAGCACTACTAGGCAATTAACATGACTTTTTTGCACTTGTAACACAATGAGCGTATAAATTATATGTTTAATTTATATATTAAGTTTTACAGTACAATTATCAATGTTTAATATTGTGTTTATGAATTATAAGTGTGTATAGCGACGGACAATAATATCTTAATTACAAACTCTTGGAGATAAAATACAATAACAGGGCATCTTCATTTGACCGACATTTAGTTTTTACGATTCAAAAGTGTTTAGGTCCAGTCTCGTAAAAAGAAAACTAAATGGTCTAAACTGACAGATCATGAAAAAAAGAGAAAACATTAAAATCTGCTCTTAAACTGTAATTACTCTAGCTCTTCTATCATTTTTATTTTGTATAATTTAAAAGAGTGTATAATCAAATCAATTGATTGGTTAACATAAGTGCTACAGTAAGTAGCGTGTCTGGGTATGACATATCGGAATAAGTTTTCTGAACTAGTATATAAAGAACCCTTTAAATAGGTTTGATGCTAGACAGCATGAATGGTGTTAAATATGAAGAAAGGTCTAGGATTACGCTAAGCAATATGTCTGAGTATGAAATTTTAGATGAGGAAATCTAACCCAGAACCTACAATTGAGACTTGATAAAATGATTACATGGTTGTATTATTTCTGTTACGCCTCTCTGTGACTAATCTAATCATTTCTGGTACTTAAAGGCAATACATTTTGAGTGACCACATCGGTAATATGCATCGCGATTTGTGATTTAAATTAGACTCTTGTTCAGATATCTTAAAGCGATTTTTTGTTCAACAATTCAAGGTGACCTTCCTGATTCTACATTTCCAAGATTCTCTTTATTAATAAAGAAAAAAAATTATGAGAATAAACAAAGAATTCCCGTAACTAAGAGTGGTTTGTACCATTTTGGGGGTAAATGTGTTCTATATTTAAATATGGGTACCGGTATGAAAGGTCAAGGTCAAAAGTGTATTGGTTGTCCAGAAATAAAAGATCTAGGTATAAAATCTCAGCCAATAATTCAGATTTGAGGGTGACGAAGTTTCTTGAAGGTAGAGAGACTGATTATAACAAAGCTCCATTTGCACAAGTAATGAACATGGAGATTGCTGAAAATAGCCACTTAATTTTGGAAAATTAATCCTCAGAACACTATTTTCTCTTAAAATTTTCCACTTTTAAAGTGTTAGGAGTATCTTAAAGGTACTTGGACACAGAATTGAAGTTCATTTTTTTCTGTATCATATCAACAATTATATATTTTAATAGCAATTCACACAAAAATTAATTAAGAATCTTATTTCATTTAAAAGTTATTAAAACTTTTAATATTTGGCGGGTTTAATTGACACATCCTTTCACTTTCACAAATTTTAACTTTATTCTTAATCCGAAGGAAAAGTGGCAATACTCTGTGCAAGTATCTGTATCATGTACAACTGAGACAAGAATTTATTTCTATGAAGAGATTTCTTGAAAAAAAAACTTTCAAAAAAAGTACTCTTGTCTTAAGTACAAAAAAACTTTACACATCCATAAATAATGATAATCTTTTTTTCCTCTTATTACAGACCTTGTAGCCAACCCTTACAGTTGTTCACGGTTTCCGATAATGGCCGAAAAGAGAGAGTATGGCGGTAGTATAGGAGAGAACGAAAACGTAAGTAATACTCTTTGGCGATAACATTGTTGGTGTCCAGATGATTGGTAGATCACCTGACTGCAGATTCAGGGGATCCGGGCTCGAACCCTGCTACTGTATAGTGACACTTCCCTTCATTGTGAAAGTTCCACAGGAATTCTCAGTCTTGAGTAAGCCTTCTAGAGCAGGAGGATTTCACATTATAGGCATATGTCTCCCACAAAGCCACACTTTCCTAAAAGTCTCAAAAGATAGTGAGTACAAGTACACAAGGGGGTATTCACTTTTAAGAGACTTAAGTTTAACACCCGGAAAATCTCTAGAGTGATCAGTCTAGTCGAACCCCCAAACGGGGATAAACGGAAGTAGGAAAACTGTACGCCAAATGGGTGAACGCGCATGCGCAGACACTCTAAAAAGTACTATTTTCATGGGAAAACGTGTGTTTTACAAAATATGCTGGTGCAAAGTGTTGAATTGTTTCGTAGACCTGTAATTACTCATATATGATAGATTATAGGTGTGTAAAAAGATTGTATTGTGCAAAAGTATATGTTTATTTTGAAAATCGGGATTTATTCACTGGCTAAGTTGGCGATCTTGAGCTCTTTGAAATCCGGGTAATTAAGATAGAATATTCGATAAAAAGACAAAAATAACTTATATTAAAATGAAATTAGAAAAGAAATGTATTATTCTACCTTATTTCTTCTACTTTTATAATAAAAAAAACACGAAAATGTTTTGTTAATATTGTTTTATTTGAGATCGTAGGTTTCAATCAGCATTTCCTCTGTCAAGCTATCGACAGTCTTATTTATCGGTAATCATGCTCAGGAAGTGTTCAAAAATACAGTTTAAAATAAAAATTATAATGTAGTTCATTGAATTTATTGTCATTTATACATTAGAAAAATTAAATAAAATATTTGGAATTTTTACTTTTAAAAAATTTCGATCATTTTGGAAAAAAAATGAATACATTTTATTTTAATTAAATCTAGATTCTAAATTCATATTCATTCTTCGAATACTTTTCTTCAAAGTCGATAATTTAATAATATCTTAAATGAAAAGGCACACCAAAATTCATAAATTATTTCATGAAATGACGGAAAATATTTCGTCATTCCTCATTATAAATTCAAATAAGGGAAAACTTAACCTGTTGTTTTTTTTTCTGTTGACATTTTACCAATTTTATAGAGGAAATAACAACATAATGGGTCTTTTTTCCTAAGATAGATGATATAGGCAAGTTTGTTTATATTGGATACTGCAAGAGTTACTGTTCTTGCGCATTGCATCACGGGACGGAAAACCCTCCTTTGGGGGTGCGACTAGACTGGTAATACGATCTCATTGGGGAAGGCTTAATCTAGAGCCAGGTTTCCATGAAGAGCTCTCGTGTTAGATTGAGACCCCCCTCTGTGAGTTCCAATTTCGTTGTTTTATTCTTATCCTTCGGACAAAGTATCGCTCTACAATATCTGTTTTGTATGTAGCATTTAAATGCGTCACTCTAAAACAAGATTTTCAGGGGTAAGTATCAACATACACACACTAATTACCTTCCAAAATTCTTCATTTCAGATATTCTTTATTTATTCTAAAATATGTTTTACGGTGTGATTGTTGTGGCGAGCGCAGTTGTACCATCAAAAACACTTGAAAAATTGATCAGCCACTTTCAAACATCAAGCTGCAAGAGACATCATATGACATTTAGAAATTATCACCGAAATTCAATTTTAAAATTATGTTTATCAAGGGGTCAGAAAACAAAGCATGTTCGGAATATATTGTCACATGTAATGCACATAACAAAAATAAAAGCCATATCTCTTTTCAATCAAAATTCATTGGAAAATATTAATAATTTTACAAAGAAGGTCAAACCTCGAGGTCAGTGTCATAAGATTAAAATACATAGTACATTTAGAAAGTTCTTGTCAAAGGCAATACACAGATTTGATAGCCCTATCTCCTCTCATTCAGAACTCATGACCAAGGTTAAAGTTTTTGAAAAGTAGTTCAAACTTTATGGTCAAGGCACGATGTCAAAAATCATTGCTTTCGAGGAAGGTCTTGTCACTGATTATACAGATTTCAACATGAAAGCCCTATCTCTTTTCATTCAAAAGTTATAGCCAATTCAAAGAAATGATTATTTTTTTTAATAGGTCACCTTCAAGGGCAAGGTCAAGGGTTAAAAAATTATCGTGTATTCGGAAAGGTCAAGTCACAGTTTATGTACACGTATATTATGAAAGTCCTATCTCTGCTTAGTTAAAAGTTATGACCAAATTTATAGTTTTTGTGACGAACGGACGGACTGACAGGCTGACGATCCATTTGATTTATTTCAATAAAACATGTTCAAAACAAAATCTGACAGAGGGACAGTCAAATTACATTTAATGTGCCCTCGCTTTCGTGAAAGCGGGGGGGGGGGGGGGGGGGGGGGGGGGGGGGGGGGGGGGGGGGAAGGGATGTCAGAGTATAAATCACTTTTGCATACATGTAGAAAGTAAAATATATATAAAATTAAGCATGTCATAATTACTGCTTGAAAGATGTCATCTGGTTAAAGTTAATTGTAACAAAAATAAATAGATTAAAAAAATGCTAATAGAGATTGTTCTATCTGACGTATCCGTATCCGTATACGTATCCGTATCCGTATCGAGATATGAAAGGCATTTCGATCCCGATGTCTAAACCATTTAATACATTTTCCTTCTCTGTTTGTGGTTAAATAAGCCACAGTCCATGCATTAGAAAATAGCAATTAGGCCTAGCAATTTTTGTATTAAAAATGATAAACTGCTGTACACCTCTATCATTTCGTAAAAAATATTTATTTAAAAAAAGAAAGAAAATGAATTCAAGAAAAAAAATATTTTGTTTTTATTATATTGTTTTAAAATTAATTTCATTTTGCTTCAAAATATTTGTAGGAAATCTTCCTTTCTCTTTTTTCCTCTCGCTTAATATCTTTTATCAATTTTGTCTGTATTTTTCATATGCCATGTAACGGCTTACCAATTACCCCCCCCCCCC
>PRKT01001750.1:0-41987 GCA_003671525.1 Saccostrea glomerata | reverse complement strand
CCCCCCCCCCACACACACACACACACAAAAACACACACTGAAATACAAAATATCATCAACGCGATCGATAAAACGTTGTAACCGTTTTTAAAGAGACTGTTCAAACTGATTTCATAATTAGCTTCAGGACAGTTAAAAGTATTCAGTATATGCTTTGAAGAGCCCGTGTGACTCCCTCCTTTTCCCCTCCTCTCACATTGACGTCAGAAGTAAATTAAAAGTAGGTAGGGGATTATTTGAAAGATAAAAAAAATCAGCCCTGAAAAACCCTGACAAACAAAAAAGTACTTAAAAACTACTATGTGTATTTCTGTGTGTGTGTGTGTGGGGGGGGGGGGGGGGGGGGGGGGTCGAACTTTCTTCATTGCCATTTTTTTTCAAACACTAGCACTACTACTTACTCTTCTTTGACTGCAATACAACGTGCCTTTTAAAAGTGGGGAGGGGGCTTATCCTACCATCAATGTTCAATGCATATATTATGTCTATCTTTGCAAAAAAAGTTGTGGGGCTCCCCCCCCCCCCAGTTCCGACGTCTGTTCCTCACTATGTACATGCCTCACCATGTGCACACACAAAATTTGATAAGTTAAACGTCTTTTTACTTTCATTAATTAACATCATTTGTGGTTTGATATAAAAACTATTTCATAATACGGTATTCTTCAACTCTCTTTCTATGCAAAGAATAAAATAATTATGGCTCAAAATCTTCAAAATAATACATCTTATTTTGCTAAGCCTACTTGTCCATCGTGCTAATTTTCTTTTCTGTTTTATCCTACTTTCTTATATATATATATGATTTGGCCGAGATCAATATGAGTGTGCACAAATTATAGAATTGAAGAGAAGGAACTGCTTCAATATAACCGAGAAAAAAATATCACACATTAAAGAAAAATTACAATGATAAAATATCACAGTTTTTCAGAGCTTGCTTTGTTCAATATAAACTCGATCATGTTCAATTCCAAGCTTCTTGAAACCATAGATACGCATAGGCGTCGGAACCGGGGGGGGGGGGGGGGGGGGGGGGGGAGTGGCTTAATCCCCCATCCCACTTTTTTTTGCTAAGATAGACATATTATAGGCATTTAAAATTGTGGTTTACCTTTTTTGTTGGTTTAGCCCCCCCCCTTTCAATTTGCGCCCCCACTTTCCCGACTTCCGCCGTCCATGATATGGCTATCGGCCTACAATTTAGGGAATATATTTAAACCGCCCCAGAATAACCAGGTATCCAAATTTTAGGGGGAACTATGCCCATCAAATACCTGATAATGAATGGCATAGAGGATGATAAAAAAAGGAAAAGAGGATGGACATTTTCATGCAGTGAATCACTCATACACATTTGTTTTGCCCTACAATGTATGGTTAAGTCTTTCCCAATTAATGTACAACAACATGTATTTGCAATTTACAAGTTTGATTTAAGGTCAAGATCTAGTAAATAACTTTTCAGTGCTAAATCCATTTTGACGTTATAATCATTTTCAACTTTCTTTTCCCCGTACTTTACACCTCTAATAGAATTATGAATAAAATGAAATATTTTCATGGAATTCAATTTAAAATCACATGAAAAGTAGTTCCGAAACCTATTCTAAATTCATAATTATTTTAAAGTAGAAACTAAGAACATACAAATTACTGTTTTCTGAAAAACTGTAGGCTATCTGGATTCCTTTTCTTTGTCTGATAAGGATCAAACATTTTCATGACTAGTTTTCTTGATTTTTCATTGAAAATGACAAGTTAAAATATGGTTTTTCATCTTGTTTTTCATCAAATTCTGCCCCGAAACACCTATTTTGACCAATCTAATGTTATAAAGCATCATTAAAGGAATTAATTTCTTAAATTTCATAAATCTGTAGGCACTTTCCATTTACTAGATCTTGACCTAAAGATGTAATTATATATTATTGGAGATATGTCGTGTTCTTGTAAATGTTAATTTGAGAATGAACAATGAATACCCTAATATTGAGAGAGAGAGAGAGAGAGAGAGAGAGAGAGAGAGAGAGAGAGAGAGAGAGCGAGAAAGAGCGAGCGAGAGGAAGAGTGAATCTAGAGATATTTTCGAAATATTTTTTACACATTTAAATTAAAAAAGAAACATACTTGTTTTTCAAATATTATTTTGTAAACTTTAACACCCCCCCCCCCATAAACAGGATGCATAAGGCGTGTACAGCAACTGATATTTTTTTATTAAAAATATCACACTACAAATCATTTCTTGATGAATGAGGTTAAAAACCAAACATGAAACGATGGAAATGTAACTAGATGGTTTAAGCATCGGATCGAGATGCCTCTCATACCTCGATACGTATACGGATACGGATACTTATACGGATACGTCAGATAGAACAATCTCTAATATAAGGCATTTTACGCGCGTTAGTCATTTTATTTGCATGCAATATTGCAGTTAGGGAATTACATCTGTCAATACATAATAATTCTGTGTTTAAAAATTTTTCTGTCTTTTTAACGGAAACATTTTAACCGTTTCATTGCAGATCATCCTAGCAAAACGCCCCAAAACAGATCTTCTTTGTACTTCTGTAAGTAATCAGGATTTGTCTGAGGATGACAGTGGGCGTCTGGATTCCAGAAACAATAAAGGTACATTTACGTAATTAGGTTAATGTATAACTATTTTCAGTACTTTAATATTTTCAAAATGTACATACAAAAAAGTAATATGTTTTAACTTCATGATGTATAGTTTTTAACGATAGACGAAAAAAATGTATAAATGTCTTTTTACATGCACAGAATATGGATGAGAATTTAATTAACTTGTTTGACTTGAAAAATCGACGTAACAAGTGTTTTTGTTTGTTTGTAATACTTTGATATTCAATGATAACTATTCACATTTAAAACTAGATTACTATGATCTCTTTTTGTGAAAAAGAACAAACTGTAAATTGAAAGCATATTAGTACATGTACTAATTTTTTTTAGAAATTTTAATTATTTTGTTATTTACAATTTATTTATTAAGTGTAGTGCTTAATGCCAATTTTTTTTCATTACAGCATTATCATTTTTTTCATGTTTTGCACAGATCCATTATCAGATTTGACAAAGGAACAGCGCGTCGTTCTCTACACTTTGTTCTTATGTCAGGACTCGGACGGTGACGTCGAAATCAGGAAAGCAGACTCTGTGGGTGGCAATGATATTTTGACGATAGTGAAGGGGCTAGAGAACAAGGGATTGTTGGAACACAGAATCCATTCGTACAAGAGGATCCCAGATGATAAACAATCTAAGATAATGAAATCCTACAGAGAAAACTGTCTGCTGAGTGAGATAGACAAGGACTTCTTCATACAGGTAGCCTCAGATAAATCCATAGAAACATATTCTAGAGTGTATTGTCGTCATGGAGATGGTCCCAGAGAATCAGAAGACATCGGTCCTATAAAAACCATGAGACTGATTGTGGAGGGTCACAGACACAGTTTACCTCCCTCTGTAAAAGGTACATGTACATACATGTTTGTTTCATATATCATGTCATTGTTATATAATTCCTTTTAATTTTTTTTTTATTTTTCATTTTATATAAAAAATATGTTATATCATTTTCGTTCAACGTTAATTAGAACTTGACTCCATAATTATACAAATGCTATGTACATGAATCATTATTTTATACATTTTTGTACACTGAGAACATAAGCAATGTTGATTTTTCCTATACCCTGGTCTTCATATTGTGTATTCTAATTAAGTCAACAAAACATTTAAAGAAAACAAAAACGATTTTGACAAAACATTTTTTTTTTCTGGCCATTAATAATTATAGAAGTGTCTCAGAAGTTATATAAGATATTCACAATTTTGATTATATAGTTTCTTTAATCCAGTACTTTGTGGTTCATTCGTATATTTACTTGGGAGGAGTCCCATGTCACTCACGTACGATTTCTAGGCCTGCATTTCGATATTGGGAAATATTGAAGAATTGAAAAATCGTATAATTTACAGAAGAGAACCCCCCCCCCCCCCCTTAATTATTACATTCATTCAACGTCTATTCCAATTTTTCTCAGGTGGAAATATCCTACTTCAATCAACAATGGTACTTAGAATGAATGTACATTTTTGTATAATATGTAGATGAAGTTCCTGCGTGTCTCATAAATGACAAGAAGGAGGTCGAGATGTTTGTAAAGTTTTGGTGCAAAGCAAGAGATACAGACCCTATAACATTGTCAGACCAAATTCCTGATGAGAAAGTTAACAACTTTTATTCTGCTTCTACCATCCTTTCGGAAATAGAAAATGGTGAGTATTCTCTATAAATATGATGATCTTTAAATTTGTTGCTAGATGACTTGACTGCTTATTATATATGACTGCCGCCACGAGAAAAAGGCCCTTAAGGTCAAATTTTCACAAATTGACCTTTTGGTAAATTTTGATAGTCGGACTCTTTCTGAATGCAAATATAGATAGATTATGAAAATATCTCACTTTTTCGGTATTTTATGAGCATTTTAGTGAGGCGCTCCAAAATAACTTTGACGTTACTCAGTGAAAACGTAATGACGTTGCCTGCGTCTAATTCAGATTTCAAAAAATTTTAAAATTATAAGTTATTTAAATAACCTCAATCGTTTTGAGAATTGAAAACTCGAGACAGTATTTATTTTTTTTCTTTCTAGCGACTAGTATGTAGCTATTCCTAAGGGATTTCGTATGTTATTACTATTTTCGTGCTAATTTAGAGCAGATCTAGTAATTTCCTAAAAAAAAAAAAAGGGGGTGTGGTCTAGACAGAATCTAGGCACGGACACCGCGCGCAAAACGGGGCCTCCCTCGCAAAAAGCACATCGATTCTGATATCTAAAAAATCTTATGAGATGACATTCACCCACCTAACTTTATTCCCTATAACTGTTACAATAAAAAAACAGGTATTTTCTGTATCACCAAAAATAAATCAATTGAGAAAAAAAAAATCAGATTAGCCAAGATACGTGTCTGTAAAATTGTTTTAGAAAAGTTTATTTTTTTTTTCATGTTACATTCATAAAAAAATTATGCGTTCCCTTCTTTCAGGCAAGTGGATTTTAAAATTTTCACTTTTTGAATATTTTATTAAAGATGTTAAAAGCTGTAAGTTTCTATTGTTTATACGATTCATCTTCTTCGCCTGCCTTAGTTATGGAGTAAAAACCTAGTAAATAGACAAATAAAGGTCAAATTAATGATTTATATACCGTACCTTAAGTTGAAACTCTCTTTGAATTTATACACATGTACTTCAAATTGAAACTGTCTTTCAACTTCCTATTTTTTGTTTCAAAGTAAATCACAAATCTACTTGAAACTGAAACTGAATGCATACTAATAAATTTTTACGCAAGTACGACAGACCCTCAGGAAGCCATTTAAGTTGAGTGGTGATTTTATTATTTTTTTTTTACGGTTGTGGGCACTTTCAACCACCAAATTTTCCTTGAAAAGCAAACCACATTTTTTATGTCTGTCTGTCTGTAAACTTTTCACATTTTCGACTTCTTCTCAAGAACCGCTGGGTCAATTTCAACCAAACCTGCCACAAAGCATCCTTGGGTGAAGGGAATTCAAGTTTGTTCAAATGAAGGGCCACGCCCTCATTCAAGGGGAGATAATTGGGAATTAATGAAAATTTGGTGGCAAATTTAAAAATCTTCTTCTCAAGAACCACTGTGCCAGGAAAGATGAAACTTATGGGGAAATATCCTCAGGTAGTGTAGATTCAAATTTGTTCAAATCATGACCCCCAGGGGTAGGGCGGGGCCACAATGGCCGACCAAAGTTTTACATAGGGATATACAGGAAAATTCTTTAAAAATCTTCTTCTCAAGAATAGCAAAGCCTGGAAGCATCTTCAGGTAGTGTAGATTCAAGTTTGTTCAAATCATGACCCCCAGGGGTAGGGCGGGGCCAAAATGGCCGACCAAAGTTTTACATAGAAATATATAGGAAAATAAAAATCTTCTTCTCAAGAATAGCCAAGTCAGAATTCATCATATTTATATGGAAGCATCTTCAAGTAGTGTAGATTCAAGTTTGTTCAAATCATGACCCCCGGGGGTAGGGAGGGGCCACAATGGCCGACCAAAGTTTAACATAGAAATATATAGGAAAATTCTTTAAAAGTCTTCTTCTCAAGAATAACATAGCCATAATTGATCATATTTATATGATATATAATTTTCCTATATATTTCTATGTAAAACTTTGGTCTGCCATTTTGGCCCCGCAGAGGGTCATGATTTGAACAAACTTGAATCTACACTTTCTGATCATGCTTCCATATAAATATGATGAATTATGGCTTTGTCATTCTTGAGAAGATTTTTAAAGAATTTTCCTTTATATTTCTATGTAAAACTTTGGTCGGCCATTTTGGCCCCGTCCTACCCCGGGGGGTCATGATTTGAACAAACTTGAATCTACACTACCTGAGCATGCTTCCATATATAAATGATGATTGATGGCTTTGTCGTTCTTGAGAAGATTTTTAAAGAATTTTTCTGTATATTTCTATGTAAAAGTTTGGTCGGCCATTTTCAGGTCCCGCCCTACCCCCGGGGGTCATGATTTGAACAAATTTGAATCTACACTACCTGAGCATGCTCCCATATAAATATGATGAATTATGGCTTTGTCATTCTTGAGAAGAAGATTTTTAAAGAATTTTCCTATACATTTCTATGTAAAACTTTGCTCGGCCATTTTGGTCCTGCCCTTCCCCCAGGGGTCATGATTTGAACAAAATTGAATCTACACTACCTGAGGATGTTTCCCCATAAGTTTCATCTTTCCTGGCACAGTGGTTTTTTGAGAAGAAGATTTTAAAAATTTGCCACCAAATTTTCATTAATTCCCAATTATCTCCCCTTGAATGAGGGCGTGGCCCTTCATTTGAACAAACTTGAATTCCCTCCATCCAAGGATACTTTGTGGCAGGTTTGGTTGAAATTGGTCCATCATATCGGTTCTTGAGAAGAAGTCGAAAATGTGAAAAGTTTACAGACAGACGGACAGACGGACGCCGGACAAAATGCGATCAGAAAAGCTCACTTGATCCTTCGGCTCAGGTGAGCTAAAAAAAAAAACTAGAGGTACTTTGACCAATGAGCTCACTAAATGATACCCCCCACATCCCATAATATCCATATGTTGCTAAATATTGTTTTACGGTAATGTGTCAAGAGGGATAAGTCGTCCTTTCAAATGTTATTCAGAAGCTTCTATCGTGACGTAATGGTTAATCATATAATGGCAATGTCCATGTTTTGCTATTGGAAACCTAAAATACGTGTCGAATAAAAAAGTAAAATAGGAGGTCACAATGGCAATATGTAATAAAGATTCTATGAAAGTTTCATTAAATTTCACTCAGTAGTGTAGGAGGGGTTGCGGATAAGAGATAAAGCGTAACAGACAGACGGACGGAAATACCGATTACTATATACCTTCCCACATTTTCTAAGCGGGGGGTATAAAAAACATTTGACACGTACCCTCGCCTGTCCCCACACAACTCGTTTGAAATAGAGGGAAGGGGGGTTAGCCAGAAGGAAAAGAAATCAATTTAACTTAAAAATAACTAATCAACAAGGGGTGTCGAAACTCGAATCCAATTTCGACGTTGGCGAGGAGGGCGGGTGTTAGGTTCAGTCCTTTAAGTATCAAATTCTCTGAATCAAACTTAATAAACTGCCTTATTCCTTTTACCTATATTGCACGACTTTGACTGTACTGCAACAAAAAGTGTAGAGTTGTGTATGTGGAGGTGGGACCGAGGCTTTCAATGTAACCCCCACACACCCTTGCTACTGTCTTGCGTGCGATTGTAATGGCCAATAATTTCTTTAAAAGAAAAAACAT
Source organism: Saccostrea glomerata (assembly GCA_003671525.1). NCBI lineage: Eukaryota > Metazoa > Mollusca > Bivalvia > Ostreida > Ostreidae > Saccostrea > Saccostrea glomerata. The sequence continues at coordinate 34,070 of PRKT01001750.1, read as the reverse complement.
GTGCTAGTTTGTTACATTGTAATTACTTTATAATTTCCGTAGAGTCATGTTAGGATCATGTGATAAAGTCATCTAGATATCAACGGAACTTTAAAACAAATAATGTCGAGATTTGCGGGATATTTTGATACATTATATCAAAGTTGAAGATTTCAACGCAAAAAGTGACTTTATATATATATATTTTAACATGTTAAACCAAACTAAAAGACAAGTTTCAGTAAGGCTTTTCTGTGGTCTCCGGTTACAGGTACTTGTCAAATTTCGAACATTTATCAAAAACCTTAAAATTAAATTTTATTACTACATGTACCTTATGTCTTTATCATATGAGTCATCATATATAAATGATAAATAATAAATATACGCAGCATAAAACATGTAAGCTGCTTGTTGAAGTCAGGGTCTTTTGATTTTCATGAATATCAAAAGAAATCAATGACAGGTACACACTTTAAAGGTTTTGTAAACACCTAGCACAGGTTTGTTCAGAGTCGAGTTTGATTTATAATGTTTATATTATATGTGAAAAAGTTGAGTTTAAATTTCTTTATTGAACAACATTGTACTCTTTGTTTTCTAATTAAAAGTACAGTTAAACTCGGTTATAATAAAGTCACTGGGACCTTTGAAGTAAGTAAGTAAGTAATAAAGTAAATGGTTTATTATAGTGACATGTGTTATATACATTTACATCAGTTGTCAACAATTATACATACATTAAGAATTGAAACACCCGGCCCATCGGGCCTATATGTCACTTTAACAATATAACATTCAATTATACAAAGATATTACGCATTGCGTTTACTATAAATAATAGATTGCCTGTAAGTATATGCTGAATATATGAATTTTCCGATCTGCCTTGGGAAATTTAATAAAAGAAATTTTGTTTTGTCTAAAACTTGCATATCATTATCAAAAAAAGTTGGATTAAATTCAATACTGGTAAAAAAGATTGCTCTTAGATTTGAATATGATGTACAATGAAGCAAAAAGTGACATTCATCTTCTACACTATTTGATAAACATAGAGCAAGAGTTTGTCTGCTAAAACCTCCCCCTTATACCGTCCTGTTTCTATTCTTATAGGTAAAATACCGCATCTTCATTGAGCAAGTAAAAAACGATGGCATTTTGGGATATCCATTATAACATATTTCTCGGTTTGAAAGTCAGATTTTACGGCTCGGTAGGTTCTAAGTTTTGGACGTTCTGGAGATCTTCATTCCATGCATTTAAAAATTTTTGACGAAGTTTTTCTTCTACTATGGTTAAGTTGCAGGCCATTTGATTTTGGAAAAAGGTAGACATATCAAGAGATTCAAAAAGGAGTTTGGCTGTATGCAACCAGTTTCTGTTGCTTGATAAAGATTGTTCCAAGTCCCACAAGAGTATTTTTTTCGTAAGTCTGTCGTCCGGCATTGCAACAAGTCGATTCCAAAGACGTATAATATTCACTTGATGTTGATAAAATGAAGAAAGCCAACCAACTTCTCCTTACATTGCTAGTATTGGCGTAAATCTATGCACACCCAGGAAGTACCGCAATGCACGATGCTGTACAGATTCAATATTATGATGTCTGTCGTAACCCCAACCTAAACTCCACTACAGTAATCCAAAATAGGTGCCACTCCGCTCATATACATTTTTCGTATGTTTTGGATCGTATTGATTTATTCGGATGTATTTTGTATGTGAAAACTCCTAGTGCGCGCCCACCCGATTTTGCAAGATTTTCTGCGTTGTCCTTAAATGTGGTAAATTCGTCAAACAAAACACCAAGATACTTATAGGATGATGAGTACTCAATGCGATCTTCTCTTAAGGTAAATAAATGGTCACTTCTTTTCCGCTGGTTTTTACGGAAGTGTACAACTTTAGATTTTGTCGGGTTTATACACAATCTCCAAGGCTTGCACCAGCTGGAGACAACATCAAGAAGTGCGTCCATGTCAGCCTCGTTCTGCGCAATCAACGCTATATCATCTGCGTATAGAAGGATGTCGAATTTGTTGTTACCAAATTCAATTCGATTGTTTAAGTTTTTTACTTGTATAGCAAGATTGTTGATGAACAACGTTGGGGAGAGATTATTTCCCTGTCTAACTCCCGATGTACATCCAAACCAGTCGGTGTAATGGCTACCCAAACGAACACAGGACTCAGTTTTCCGATATAACGATTTCACCGCTTGATAGAAATGCCCGTTAACTCCATTTATAAGTAACCTGTATTCCAACAACTCTCTATCCACCATATCAAATCCTTTTTTTTAAGTCAATAAAAGTAACAAACGTAGAATTTCTGTTTTTGATATACTATTTAGCGTAAATACATGATCTAAGCAGGATCTTTCACACCGGAATCCGTTTTGCTCGTCGACTAAAAGATCATTATCGTCAAAGTAAGCCACCAGCCTTTTGTTCAAAATAGAACTGTAAATTTTAGTTACAAAGAGAGAAAGCTTATTCCTCTTTAATTCAGTTGAAGCAGAGGGTCCGAGGATGGGTCCTATAGGAAGGTATAATTCCGGTTTCAAAGTACAACATAAACATCTTATGGAAAATTTTTATAACTGTGTCTGACTTAAGTACCTCATACGGAAGCTCGTCTATACCACACGATCTTCCTGATTTAGATTGCATAACAACCTTTCGCACTTCGTCCTCTGTAATTTGGCTATTGAGATAGGTGTTCGTACGTAAAGAGGATCGAGCATATTACCTTCCATGTGTTCTTTATGCAGTACAGCGTTGATTTTAAAATCAGCGTCAACTTTTTCACCATTTTCGTGATTATATAAGTGACGAAACTCCTCTTCCCAAGGTTATGTCAATGTGTCGATATCAGAAGTAACCTCCCCATTATCGTTATTACATTCACTTGGATACTTAATTTTACGTTGAAGGCCCAGTTTTTTAATTTGATCCCTAAAACGTTTCGGGTTATTTGAACACACTGATTCGATATTAAAGGCCAGATCTTTTTTGTGTTTTTTTTTTCATAAAAACGAATTCGTTTATCCAAAGCATTTTGTGATTCTTTGTAGCTTTGACTATATGTTTGTTTTAATTGCCTTTTTGCTGGGTCACACTTCAAAAACTTTTTTTTCCATTTCTCGCATGTGCTTCCATAATTCCGTAGGTTCGTCATTCCAGTAAGGCTTGTGCGGACGGAGACGTTTCCGTGTTAATTTCGAACAGTCGTATATAGGAATTTTCTCCGACATCTCACGAGTCAAAATATCTCGGAATTCTCTGTATAAATTGTCCACTTGGATTTGGGTTTCACGACAACGCATGATCTGTTCGATTAAAGAGTTTATCGCTGTAAGTGCAGTAGGTGACCTCATGAAGTCGGTAGGGATTCGTCTAAAATTGAATCGTTTTTTGCTTTGTTCATTACGTTCATTTCCAGAGGTTAATTCTGAATACACTCTCAGATCAAACAGTAATGCGTAATGGTCTGGAACTTTACTCCTCTCTCCCAAAAGGTTAACAAGATTGTGTTTTTCGACTACGTCATTGCACTTCATAAATTGAAAATTCTGACACAGTGAGAAGTTTTCATGAGGAATGCAGATATAGTCTACAACTGAGTGTCCACGGGTTGAATGAAACGTAGATTCTTTAGATTCGTCACCAAAACGACCATTCAAAATACAACATCGACTATCGTTTAAGAATTCTAAAAGTGATTTACCGTGTTGATTTTGAGTTTTATCAATAGACTGACGAGGAGGAATCTTATCGAAACAGCCATTAGTTTCTTGGGTATTTCCAATACGAGCATTCAGATCCCCACATAAAACAATAGCATCAGCCTCACAGTTCAGATATACTTCTGTCAAAAGATGCGAGAAAAAGGATGAGGCGTCGCGAACTCAGGACGAATTCTGGGGAGGTAAATACAGAGAATACACAATGAACGTAAAGTCAGTGACTTTATTTGAATATTTCACACCCAATATACCCTCATATGATTGGTCAATTATTTCAACATTGTAAGTTTGGTATAAACTGGATTTAGTTAAAATGCCAACACCACCAGATCCCTTCGGGGCATATGCATGGATATGCGTTTGTGCACGATTAAAACCTATCCATATGTTTCCATCGTCTTTCAAGTCAATTACATCTTTGTCTAATAAGTTAGTTTCATTTAGACTAATAATATAACAGTTTAAATATTTTATTATTTCAGATCTTAATGCATTATTAGCCTGCGTCCACCAACACGCATTCAAATGTCCAATACGTAGAGTATCGATGGGTCGGGAATTTCCCTAATCGTGATCCTGTCGTTCTTGATCTGCTGTCTGAGTATTCTTTATGATTCGACCATTAGATGTAATACGAAATTGGTAACCGTGGGGCAGCTCATTGAGCAGCGTACGAGCGTTCAGTTCAATCAACCTCTCTGTATGTAATTTGCTTGATCGAATAAACACAGTTTTGTAATCCTCTACTTCCCGGAGTTTACGTTTTACACGTAGAATGGCTTTCTTTTCGTCAAGTGATGAGACAGCAATCTTAACGAGACCAGGTTTTCCTCGTGCTCTACTTTTAAGACAGGCAGCGGCCAGTACGGATACGCTCTCATCGAGATTATATATCAGATCGCAAGCAACTTGAAGTATGTTCTCGTTTTCGTCAAACTTTGACGAAGATCTGGGTCATCCAGAAGATTCGTATTGTTTACATTGTTTACATGCCCGGTTGAATGCGACGACGACTGATCAGCTGTTTGAGAGTGTTCGAGTTTCTCAATGCGGGTCAATATAGAGTCAATAGACTGTGACAATGATTCCATTTCTTTTGTGTGTATTTTGTGTGTTTTGCAAGTTCTAGGTCAATGTTTCTTTTCATGGCTTTAAATTTTTCATCGATGTTTGCCATAAAATCATTACGAAATTTATCAAGTTTACTCTCTAACATCGATTGCAATGTAATTTGACCTTTCTGCAACCTTTCTACTGCCTGAGCGATAACTGTCATACGATCCAACATTTCGGAGGATTCACACTGATGACCATTCATGCGATCTTGTTCATCCATTTTGGTAGTCTTGGACAAAGGCTTGGGCGTATTACCATCAGAGGAAAGTCTGCGCTTATTCTTACCATTTATACTCATTTCATTGTTTTTTATAGTTCATAATTTCAAACATATTCTCACAACTAATCTGCTTAGGCTTCGGAAATTAAACAAATAGTCAATTTTTCACCACCAGTGAAAAAGAACCAGTCATTAGTCTCACGCATGCGTAATCTTTGAAATTAGTTTGTTATATCCGTAATGCGTTTTATCTGTACAAGAAATTAGTTAAAATGATAAAGCTTGGGATCCAAGATAACTTTGCTGTAACAAAAAATTCGCAATATCCGTACTTGTATTGCGATTTTGAACCCCTTTGTCTTCATTTACATGCGAATAACCTCTTTATGACCTGTTTCGAATCACAACTAGCCACGTGGAATTGTATCGTTACGGGTAAATGCCCGTAGTATAAACGTGCTTGCTACATGTAGCTCTAAAACCTCAGTCACATTTCCAAAGACGACCAACGGCCGACGGGTTTTGAAGCAAAAATGGGATTCTTCGGGTGGCAGTCGTCAGTTTATCGGCCGTTGTCTTGGCCGATTTTGACCTGTTTTTTTGTCGGCCGACCAATTTTGTGTTCATCAGTCCAAGTTATGACTTTTCATGCGTCGGTGGCCGATTTCTTCAACTGCAGTTATCCGTCAACCAACCTTCGATCATCATCCGACCATCGGCGGTCAGTTTATTAACTCGATCGTCCGTCATTGGACAATGAGGGTGTTGAAAATTTCGGCCGACGGCTAAAATCAAACTGTAGCTCAGAGCTCGATGATCAGGCGACGATTGGCCGACTTGTGAATATTCAACCTATTAAGGATCCATAACATAAACAAACTTTTTATGCATGGATTGATATAAATTTTTTGAACTGAAATAACATAAATAATAACATAAAATATAAAGAAATCTTAAGTATTCTTTGCTGCTAAGATATGCACCATTTGTCGTTTTCATGCAATTCCATACAAATATTGCACACATTTTCAACACAATTTTATAAGATTCTGCCACTTTGCCTTGCAAACATTACTCACGTCACCTATCTGAATACTGTAAACCAAATTTTATTCGCGTGCAAGAAATTTTGGCGATGTTCGCGAAAGCCTTGTCCTCGCGAATATTTCTTGCCGCGAACAGGTCCTTAAAGTCCTTTTTTTTCTATTAAAAAACAGTTCAAAAAAGGCTTGATCGCGAAAATTGATCGTCGCCAACTACTTTACATCCGGTAAATCGCGAAATAAAGTCGTCGCGAATAAAAGTTGGTTTACAGAATAGATCTATGAAAAAATATTGCTGATTTCTAAAGAAAAAAAAAATTTCTTGCTATTTATCCAAGTCATCGGTGTTCCTAAGAAAAAATGTGACTGCTCCGTGTTGCCCGATACTGTGTCGGCCGATCCTGTTCTTTCAGCCGACAAGACCAGAAAAATTTAGTCTCCCGACCATCGGCTTTAATGTGACCTAGGCATAAGTTGCATCGCACTTAGTTGTATATCGTTCAGTATGGACTTGTTTAATTAATTTTGATACAGTGTTTCATTGCTCACGTTTTGTAATTAGAAAATCGGATTTGTACTTGATTGTGAATCTTAAGCAATTATTTGTTTTTGAAAGAAAAATATATTTTAAGAGCATTCTTTTTATACCATCTGAACTAAATTCTTCGCCCATTTCCATGTAAAATAGAAACCGTAGTCTGATGGCGGAAAGTGTTACGGCATTTTATAGTGCGATGGGAATTTAAAATTGGCTTGTGTTTTTTGATATGTTTAAATTTTTTTTTTCATAAATACATTATACTTTAATTATAAATAATTTGTTTAACACAATGGACTCAAACAAAATACCGTTTCAAACATCTAAGAAGTAAACCAAGGGTGTAAAAAGGGACCACGGTACAATACTTAAGTAGAAAACACCTTTCTTGAAATACTTTTAAAATGCTACTGCTTACAGCTTTGGTCTGATTTTAAGACACTGTGGTATGCAGCTAAACTACAATAAGATAAATAATTGTCAACATATTTTTTATTTAGATGAAAATTGTCGCCAGGGTAAATAACATGAAATTTCTGTAAAGCTTTTTTAAAATGTTTTTTTTTGCCAAATATTGAGAGAGGGGGGGGGGGGCATTGTTACGTACAACACATGATGAAATAAAAGAACAAAAATATTCCCTAAGATCTAAAGTTTTATTTAAACAAATTTCTGATCTGATTTATAAATCAAAATTAAAAACGAACAAGACACAATGTTAAAGTCATAGATCAATTAGGAGAGAAATATCTAATTTACTGAACCTGGTCCGATCAACAAAATTATAATGGATATGGAATTTTGCTTTTCTTTGCACTTACATGTACTAGCTGTGTAGTTCCAGTATTTCTGTTAAATCTATACGCCACCATGTCTAAATACATAAAATGTATATCAATGATTTGAGAAATGAACACTACGATAAACAACAACATAAACATGAACAAAAACAAAAACCTGTTGTATAAAATGTTTCTATAGATAGATTACAAGTACTACAAACTCGCCCTTGTTTGTTAATGATTTATGTCATTTGAAAAAGTCATTTTTTCAAAGTAATCTATGACCGTTCAGGTTTCCTTTAAATAATCCTAAAACAAGAGATTCAACATTTTTTAATGAATTACGCAAAAGTTAGAAATAAAGAAAGATTAGTAAATCCTTAAGTAATTGACATGTATAAGTAACTCTGTTAATTATTTTTAGCAAGTGTTAATTACTTATCTAAACAAAATTCAGTAAAGAGGAAATTCTAAGTAAAACAATTCTTTAAAATACAAAAATCAAGTAAAACATTTGAAACTAGTAATTTACATATATTTCAGTAATTGATTTAAATTTTTAAGTAAAGGCTTAGTATTTATCTATTACTTATCTTTGTTATTTCAAAAATGACTACGAAGTAAAACTTTTTTAAGAGTGAGCGATCTTGGTACCGTCTCTAATAATGCCAAAATTAAATCCTCACTAAAAGTTCTGCTTATACGGATATTGTGTATCCATTCATGCCAATAAACATGTACATGTACTTTTTTAAAAAATAATTTTTTTAAATTAAATTTATTGCAGAGTTAATGGAAATACATTTGTCAAAGAAAAAATGGAGTGTATTGATATCCATACTTATGTCAAAGAGATATTCCGTTTTTCAAAGTATACAATGCGAGGAAAAACGAAAAAATATTCAACAAACATTCGAAGCATTGCAAAATGTTAAGGAGGAAAGAGCTGAAGAACTTTGGGTACTACTAAATGAATTGGAACACCGTGATGAATTGTTAACTGTAGATAAAGAGAAAAATAAAGTGACCTTTGTATCAGAGCAGATCCGACATCAGGTGATGGGCTTTTTTGTTCTGAATTGCTTACAAAGTAAGGAGGATTATGAGAACTATCTAAATCTTTCCACAATGGACTCGCTTATTGAATATGTGCGGCCACTGGGATACAGAAGACAGAGTACAGAACGATGTATGTACCTACCTAAAGGAACGGAAGAGGTATTCGTGAGAAGATTTGGTATAGACGCAATATGTAATGCAACCCTGCGACTTTATCAGTTAGAAAACGCAATACTTTCAGAACGTGAGTTAATCATTGATTTAGACATATGATATTATATATGTCATCAAAACACTTATGGTATTGTCACAAAGTGATATTTCTTCTTTACACTTAATGTTAAGCTGTTCAGATGACTTTTTAGGTCACCTGAGTAACTCAGGTGACCTATTGCTATCTGTTTTTGTCCGTAGTCGTCTGTCGTCCGTCGTTCGTTGTCCGTCGTTCGTCGTCCGTCGTGTGTTAACATTTGAACATTTTCAGATTCTTCTCTGAAAGCAATTTCAACCAAAGAACCTTATGCAATATATTGCATATATTTGCCCCCACAAAAGTCAAATTTTTGAAAACTTCCTGAAATGTGCTGAATTCAATAAATTGTATGAGAAATATAAATTAACAGAAAATATTATAGTGTCAAAGCAGTGTATTCAAAATTTTTGTTTTTATGACGTCAAAAACTAGTCCGATTTTATATCCTTTTTCAGACAAAATGGACAAAATTTCAACAATTTTAGCTTTAAAATTTATAGAGCGCAAGTTTGTTCAGGAACAATATTGACATATTTCATTGATATTATCATTCTACACATTATATCAAAATATTGATCCTGAACACACATGCGCTCGGTGACTTTTACTCAAAATATCGACGAAATATATACATTTTTCTGTAAAATTCATTAAAAAAACTGAAATTAACTCATGTTTGTGACGTCATTACGTAGATATTGCGTCATTACTTGTGAAAATATTCAGTGCTTTGAAGTCAGCATATACTCCCCTGTTTAAGAACTTAAATAATTAAATTTATCTCCATCAAAGTTTGATTTGGGGGCAAATATCGGTCATTACCGAATAAAATTCTTTAGTATACAGCATTTATTGGTGAAGGGGAATATGAATTATGAATTTTATGGTCCCCCCTGGGGCCTGAGGGGTGGGGCCAAAACCACCAAAATTATTGCAATCTTTAAAAATCTTCTTCTTTACTCCTGGACATCAAGGCGGCAAACTATTGGCATGAATGTAATGAGCATTGAGTTCTCTACCAAAATTGTGAAATTCATGGCCCCAGGGTCAGGGTTATTTGTGCAAGGGCGGGGCTACATAGATTATATTGTGAAAATGCATTATTTCTTTGAAAATCTTCTTCTCCGCTCTTGGGTATTAAGTAAACTAACTAAGTACACAGTTATGTTGAGCAAGACTGCCTCTACAAAAAAATGTAAATTTTGAAATTAAGGGCCATGTCTTCATTCGAAAAGAAATAATTTACAAAAAGTGACACGTTTTAAATTCTTCTTCTCAAGATCGACAGGTACAGGAAAGAGGAGCTTTTGGGAAAACATACCAAGGTAGTGCAAATTCAAGTTTCTTTGAATCATCCTGGGAAGCAGGACCAGGCAACAAGTTACGATGAAAGTTTTATAAAGGACTTTAATTTATAGGAAAAATCTTTAAAATCTCAAGAACAGCCAAGTCAGGTTCAAAAAATTTTATATGGAATCATCCTGATGTAATGAACATTCAGTATTGCATAGTTCAGTTTTGAACTGATTATTTCTGCTTTTTTTCTAGCCATAGTGCTCAGGTGATCGAAGTTGCCCATTTATTGAATAAGATTCAGTGTCATACATGAAAGAAATTTATTCGTTTCTGAATTAAGTTATTGAAAAAAAATTAGGGGGATGAGGCATTGCAATTATTAGTTTCCAAATTCAATATCTGACCTATTGGTGGCCTTCATGAGTTCTCTTGCTTTTAATATCTTTTTAATTGACAGGTCAATGCATAAATAAAGTCTAGTTATAACAAACAAAGGATTTAAAATTAGGGGCAACTTTGAACGGAGATTTTCTGCGAAACCTTTGTGTCACCCTTTTCCTGGTTTATAAACGGACATATGTGTTCCAATTTTGTTTCATGCTTTTGGTTGTTTTTTTTTACATTCCTCTCGAGATTTTTCAATCAAGTTTTCCTACGCTAGGTACCTAGGAGCATAGATCAGTGAGGAATCTTTGATATGCCAGTTCCTTCTCGACACAGGACATTGGTTTTTACGATCTCATCTAAAGGTTCCATTTCCATCCCACAGTTAGATTCGAACCGTTAAGATACACTCCTTGCTGATCGAATCTTGATCAAAATAAATCTTACAAAGGGATTACTATCGATATAGACGTTTATAAATAAATTTTTCTACATAAGAATAGAAAAAACAAGCTTTCTTATAATAGATCACAAATTATTCCTACTGGAAATCCAACAGGTTGTTGGAAAACCTGCAAAACGAAAGCAGAGCTCGTTAATCAAGTTATCAAATTCTTTTTTTTTAATTACATGTATTTAGTTTGAATAGACTGTGTCCGGTAATTTGTTGTAAAAAAATGTTCTTAACAAAAAATGAATCAATTTAGCAAAAATATGACATTTAAGCGGTGACTAACTTAGGAAAAGAAATAAAAAGGTATATCTATTTAATTTACCAAATATTCATAATAACGTGACAAAATATCAATTATCTTACCTTTATTTTTGAAAGAAATGCTTGAATTTTTTTTTTACAGTAAAATTACCACCCGCTGTATTAAAGATGACCCAAGGGACAAAGGAAAAGTTTTGCAATTTCGTCAAGGGATTTGCTGAGAAACATGAACATCATCAATTTAATCGAAACAGTCTTTTTGGATCATTTTTGATTGAAATAAATACATCTATAAAAAGAGGTGAGTTTTCAACTACATTAGAAATATAACATTGGAAAGTGGACAAACAGAAGTTATGTTGTGTCAAAACATGTTAAAAAATATTTAGTAAATATATTAATGTCATGTGAAATAATTATAATATAACTAGAGCAAAGCTCGTTGCAAAGCAACGAGTGGGTCTTCCTTCCTAGCGATAAGCAAAAGATTAAATGTTTCTGTCTATATTGTCAACTTCGCTAACATTCTCTTTTTCGATTTGTCTCAAAAACCCTTACTTGAATTCTTTAATTTGGTGTGAGCATGAGGTCTAAAGGGTACTCTCTCTAACAGCATTCTTGAAATCGTATCCACAACAGTTAAACTTCAAATATTATGACTTTTGATATTGGATATATCATGTTTTTTGCAATTATGTTTGTGAAACGTGTCATACTACAGAAACATAAGTGTTTTGCTACATTACCATCTTAAAAATGGCTTTAAAATCATTTAATATACAATATAACTAGGTAAATAAAATAAACAAATTATATAATAATTCAAAAAATCCAAATGTATTTACAATAATGATGAACAATCTTCATTAGTTGCAATCAGTAAGTAGAACAATACTTTTATAATAAACGCACAGAAATGTGTTGTGTATGTTTCGAATTTGAAGCTTTCCACTAGCAACTGGTGGTACCTCAATAGGAGTGTAAAATTCTCTGAAAGGTATATTGTGAACATATTACATATGGCTGTGTATTCTTTTTTAGCGGCTTTGGCGGAATGCAGCAATCACTAAATCAAGTACAAAGCTAAAAGTCTTGTACATAAACATAAATAAGAATATCTACGCTAACTTATTCAAAAGTCAATTTCCACCAAATATTGTACAAGCTAAATATAATACATTTACAGCATTAAAGAAACAAATCTCTTTGAAGGTATTGCCCTGCATAAGAACAATTTGAATCCCCTACACTAAGGATGCTCTGTGCCAAGTTTCACTTTGGTTCTGGAAAATGATATTGTGAAATTTTAGACAATGATGATAATGGATAAAATTATGTTTTTAAAAAATTTACTGGTTCCTTTAGCTCAGATGGGCTAATAAGTATGCAACAGGCACAGTTTTGGAGTTGACATTGAAATGCGACTGGACATCTCTTCAATCTTGTTTTAGAAAACTACATGTACATGCCCTATGTACTGAATTCCTTGGAATCATACACATGTTTATGCCTTTAATTAGTTGTATGTGCCAAAATAACAATTTTTTTTACATTATACTGTAAAAAATACACATACATGTATTACAAGATCTTATATTCCTGCTGAAGACAGAGGATCTATCTTAATCATTAGAATAAGTAAGTCTAAACTTTGAAAGGGAAGACCTTAATAAAGAGGTCAACATGCTACACAAACAAAATATTATTATATTTAAAAATAACATTTATTCCAATGTAATTACTGGTACATGTATTTCTGTTACAAAAACTATTTCACTTGAAAAACTGAGAGCAATTGATATGTTCATATTTGTGGATTTATGTTGTCAAATCAAAATTTAAAAATGATACACAGTGTGTTTAAAAATTGTCTTCACAAACCAAAACTTGACTTATTTTCACTATGCTGTTTATTCCATGTCACATCCAAACAGATGATCTTCTGGCAAATCATGGTCATGCTTGGTATCAAAATTCAGTATTCAGATGAGTCACACCTATCCAAAAGAAATTGAAATTTTTTAATTTATAATTCTTTTACTAATAAAAAGTGCAATTCATGAGATTATAAATTAGATTATCAAATTGAGAGATAAGATATTGTCACATTTTCTGTGTATAATTTGTAAATTTTAATGTACTCTTTCATCAATTAAAAGAAGTTTACACCAATTAAGGCAGTCATTTATGCTATCCCCTAATAAGACAACATACAAGTGCAAAGTAATCATGCACTAGTGGGTTTAGGATAATGTGCTAGAGTATTTATGACAACATACTAGCACGAGGTGACAATGTGCTAGCATGTACGTCAGTGATAATATGCCAGCACACTGAATCCAACATGCAGTGAAGCTAACACTCAACAGATTGTTTAGAGTTGTGTTTGCATGATATTTTGTTTTGTGTAAACACAGCAGCGTGTTGTTTAAAGCTGCATTGGAGTGGCAGTCTGTTGAAATTAACATGCTAACACACTGCAACTTCACATCATTGGAACACCATAATTTTAAAACTCGCAAACCAATATCTTATGATTACTAACTAGGTAATTGCAACTGTAAATGCTGATTTCATGGTGACAATTATACCGGTAATTCACTGTATATCTGAGAACTGATCAATTATAATAAGGCGTGTCCAGATAGGGCCACTTGCTAAAGCTCAATAGCACTTTCATAAAAGCGTGCCATCTTACCGACACAAAAGACGCCATTAGGCTATCACACAGCTCGCCATCACAACACTGAAAAACACTTTCGCACTAACACAAGTTCGCACCACACGCTGTCACACTAACACACAACACACTGTCACGCTAATACAATTTCACACAACAAAATATCAGGCTAACACGAGTTCACACAACACACTATCATGCTAACACGAATTCACAAACATGCTGTCTCGCTAACACAAGTTCAAACAACACGCTGTCTCGCTAACACAAGTTTTACACAACACGCAGTCTCGCTAATACGAGTTCATACAACACACTGTCTAGCTAATACAAGTTCAGGCAACACACTGTCACGCTTAGATGAATTCACACAACACACTGTCACGCTAACATGAGTTTACACAACACGCAGTCTCACTAACACGAGTTTTTTTTACAATACACTGTCACGCTAACACGAGTTTAAACAAAACACTGTCACGCTAACACAAATTTACAAAACAGGCTGTCTCACTATTCACTAACACAAGTTCGCACCAAACGCTGTTGCGATAACACACTGTCATCCTAATACCATTTCACACAACACACTGTCATTCTAATACCATTTCACACAACACACTGTCAGGCTAACACGAGTTCACACAACACACTGTCACGCTAACACGAATTCACAAAACAGGCTGTCTCACCATTCAATAACACAAGTTCGCACCAAACGCTGTTGCGATAACACACTGTCATCCTAATACCATTTCACACAACACACTGTCATCCTAATACCAGTTCACACAACACACTGTCAGGCTAACACGAGTTCACACAACACACTGTCACGCTAACACGAATTCACAAAACAGGCTGTCTCACCATTCAATAACACAAGTTCGCACCAAACGCTGTTGCGATAACACACTGTCATCCTAATACCATTTAACACAACACACTGTCATCCTAATACCATTTCACACAACACACTGTCAGGCTAACACGAGTTCACACAACACACTGTCACGCTAACACAAATTCAAAAAACATGCAATATCGCTAACACGAGTTCACACAACAAGCTGTCTCGCTAACACGAGTTTACATAACACGCAGTCTCGCTAACAAGAATTCACACAATATGCAATCTCGCTAACACGAGTTCACACAACACACTGTCTCTCTAACACCAGTTCACACGACAAATTTTCAGGATAACACAAGTTCACACAACACACTGTCACGCTAACACGAATTCACACAACATGCTGTCTCGTTAATAAGAGTTCACACAACACGCTGTCTCGCTAACATGAGTTTATACAACACGCAGTCTCGCTAACACGAGTTTTCACAACACGCAGTCTCACTAACACGAGTTTACACAACACGAAGTCTCGCTAATAGGAGTTCAATCAACACTCTGTCTAGGTAACACAAGTTTACACAACACACTGTCACACTTACACTTTATACACGATTTCACACAACACGCTGTCTCGCTAACACGAGTTTACGCAACACATCGTCAAGCTAACAAGAATTCACACAACCCACTGTCAGGCTTACACAATTAAGTTCACAAAACACTGCCTTGCTACAGGGGTTTAAATTTTTTTTTTGTCATGGGCAAGTCCAGGACTTGAAGAGTAAATTTTAGGCAAGTCCGAGGAAGAAATTTCAGTGTCCATATTTACCTATACATCATTAAATCTATGTAACTTATAATTTATTTTCATTTGTTGCATTGAATGCATTAAAGACTATGTGTATTAATATATTATTTTCCTCCATAAACTGTCATAAAGATGGGCATTTCAAAACAATACCAGACTGATAGATTACTGGTACATTACAATAACTTTTACAAATACTCACTTCTGAATAAACCATCAGTTACAGTAAATAGAAATTAGAATGTGCTGTAAGTCACAGCTAAAACCGAAATTTAACAAACTCATTGCCATTTGTCATATAGGAGGAAACATGAGGAATTGCGTAAAAGCAAGAGTCTAACCGCAACAGAAAATAAAAAGACGGATTGTATTTTTGAAACGTTCGTAATGTTTTATGGGTATTTTAACGCCCACAAACCCACGACATTTTTACTTATTAATAATACATTTGAGATTTTGCTTTATTTTTAGCTTTATGTTCATCTTTTTAACTTAGATAAACAAAAAACATAGCCAAGTCCCAGGACTTTGGCAAATTCTAAATGCCGAGTCCGGATCCGGAATTTGTTAGTCCGGGACGTCGGGCTTGAGGATGTTTGAACCCCTGTTGCTAACACAAATTCATACAACACACTGTCTTGCTAACACAAGTTCACACAACACACTCACATTGCTGAGTTTAAAGTAAAGGTCGACCCTAATTTGAAGAGGTTTAACACTATATGGTAACAGATCTCTATATTAGTAAAGAGCTTCAAATTTAAGACAAAAACATTTATGCAGTAATGTTCCTTAACATGCATCTGGCATGTAAAATGAATGAGACCTTAAAAACCACACAGTACATGTTTACTTAGCTAAGTAAAGGTCTAAATTGATGCTATTCAACAATATATATCAACATCTCTAAGTATGTGAATGAGTGAAATTCTCAAATAAATATTATAAATCAAAGTATCAATAAGAAGCTGAACCTTACGTCGCAGGTTCCAATCCCATTGCTAAATGCTTTAGACAGGTTACTCCTATGAGACTGCATAAACCAAGATTCTGTGTCACGGTAGGTGTTAGCACAAAATGGATCTCATACTTCTTAAAGGCAATAAGTGCTGAGTACAAGTCTATATTTGCAGCTAATACCATCCCAAGTGGTGGCACCATGAAATGACTGAAAAATGTATGATTAAGGCAAATAAACAAACATTAAACCATTACAGCAGTCTTATCAAACAAAAAAGCAAACTTTCTATTATTACAATTTTTTTAAACAAATTTCTTTTGCAATTTAACTGAGCAATATTTGTCCTTTTTTGTCAGTAAAGTATGATATTAAATAATTTAGACTTTTTGAGAACATCTATTTATAGCGAGTCCAGACAGCAGCACAAATCCCTGCCCATAATGCGAGCTCTTATGATAAGACCTTGGCAAAAGAAGATTGTGACTTGCACATTGCTCCACACAATTTTTCCGCAGTATACTTTGGACCCACAGTGCTTAGCTTCTTTAACATGTTTAAGCTACATTCAAAATTCATTTCTATTTAATTTGAATTAGCTATCCTTACTCATGTTCACATGGAGCTAATGGGAAGTAATTTAACGAGCAGTGAATTCATTCGAATTAAACATTTGAATAAACTCTCAGTGTGAACACTGAGCATGGATGCACCAAATGTCAAATGCGGCTTGACAAGCACAATCTAAATTAAAACTAAATAAGTATCTGCCCTCACCCTTACAGTCACACTGTCAATATATAATTAGTTGAATATATTCTGTAACATTAAGTGCAGTTTGAATTATAGAGTATGATCACTATGATAGATAGTAGGACTGTTGAAATTACATCCTCAAATTTAAAAAAAATAAAATATAAAGCTGTGGGGATTTACAAGGTAAACAGAGAGCGTCTGAACTGTAAAACAGATAATATATCGGTGTGTCTGTGTATTTCTAATAACATCAATGTATGTCACTGTCATGTAATCAGTAGTGTAAATTTTAAGTAATAAAAATATTCT
The DNA here is from genome assembly GCA_003671525.1 of Saccostrea glomerata. Lineage (NCBI taxonomy): Eukaryota > Metazoa > Mollusca > Bivalvia > Ostreida > Ostreidae > Saccostrea > Saccostrea glomerata. Next base: position 16,567 of record PRKT01001750.1, on the reverse strand, counting down.
AACCTTCATTCCAATGGTCCAAGCCAATCATACATTAAAATGTCGCCGTCAGCTCTTTCATCACTCGATACAATTATCACTGGGGAATCCGAAGCAGAGTCAAGAGTGTTCATCCTTGTTAATGTGACAGTCAGAATTTCCTCGTAAACAATTCACACAAGATTCTTAGAATATATGAATCGGGATAATTCTGCTTAGAATAATGTTCCAGAGAAGTGACAAAGTACTTCGTAGCTGCAGATTAAATGAGTGTACATGTCTACAAACGGATTCTTTGTGAGAAAATGTTCAACTTCACAAATCATTCTATTTTCAGTTTGTAAACCATGGCAAACATGTGTCCGACGTCGACTCGAAGGGGCGCACTAAAAACGGGATATACTAGAGACCTGATATTTACCCGACGTTTTAATTTTTAATTAAATGGTAATATTGAGTATTTCAAATTACTTATGTACAGACTTTATGACTTCGAGGCATATGCTATACAAAAATTCAATTGTTTGGAACATTTACAGACAAATTTGAATCAGGTCAAATCAGTGTTTAGTACATCGCGTCTTTAGTATCTTCCTATTTCCCACAATGCCGCGCGTTGTTTACAAACAAGAGATCCCGAAAAAATCCTCTAAACTAGATACTAATTATTGTTGTGTACATCTTCACATTTTAAAATTATTTGAATAAAAAGAAAACAAAGAAACACCGAATCAAAACCATATCTTTTAGATGCATCAACTAAAAATGTGCACATGCAGTAAAGGCTTGGCTGGCTATAGTAGATAACTTGTTCCTGAAAGGTTTCTCGCATACATGTACTTGTTTTATAAAAAAAAACAATTAAATATAGCTGGAAGTTTATTTCTTTTTATATCAAATGACAAGATTTTATAAGTTCGAAATTATTTCAAACATTTTCATAATATACCAATATTTTTAGCTATCAGAAAAAAACGTGTATGAGCTATTAACCCCTAATTATAGGGGCCAGCCCCTTTTCGTTAATCAAATATGAAAGCTCTCCTTATTACCCACAACTTTTGTTATATATTTCTTACCAAATTATTCTCGGTTTAAAAGTTATTACACAAAAAGAAGCAAAAAATTCAAAGAAAAAAATTACTAAAATTTGCCGTTTTATAGCTTCCAAACTTTAAGAAATCAGCTTATAATTTTATCGTTGTGCACATCTACAATGTATTGGCTACAAGTTCTCCAACTTTCGTGTAAATATCTTATGTCGTTTTTGAGATTTTCAGTGGAAACGAGACATCAAAAATTTTCAATTAAAGGGCAATAACTCAAAAATAAAAGCATGCATCAAAAAACTGAAAACATGTTTAAATAGGTGTAACTACAAGCTATCTATCCTGAAAGTTTAATAACGATCAGTCCAAAGGTCTTTGAGAAATCGCCTGTCAAAAATCGAGCAGGAAAAAAACAGAATAATAAGAAACAATAGAATAACAGTAGGGTCTTCCGAAGGAAGCGGAAGACCCTAATAATAAGAAAAAACAAGATTTTTTTTATCCTTTTTATATCTCAAAGAAGATAATCGAGGATAGAAATATACACATGCATTGCTCTCTAACCATAAACAACACAGGTCACCTGAGGGACCTATTGGTTTCTGCTAGCCTTCCAGGCTTGAGGATCCTCTGAATCTGCTGAGCCTACATCGACCAATTATTACATATAGCATCGAAGAATATTGAGAAAGAATACAGATCAAATGGTCTCATTTAAAAAAAAGGATCAGAATAAATACGTTATTTTATAAATCTCCTTGTTGTTTTCGAAATAAGAACTAGGCTTTTTCCTTAAATTGTAATATGCTTGGCAATGAATTATGGTTTCTTGTATTTTAAAGGGGCTCTATAAATCATAAAGTGAAAATGCAGATTTGAGGGTTTCTTTACCAAAATTTTTACACTGCACCCTCTCTTAATGATGACGTTTTCTCCGATATCAGAAAACAGAAGGGAAATTTTATAAAGAATATGTTAGATCAAAAATTGTTCTAAATGGATGAAATAACCAAGTTTTAACTCAAAATCTATTTGAAAAATTAATATTATATTATTCGAAGAAAATATACAGGAACAAAAGCCAATGTATTGTAATGCAGAGGAAATTCTGTCTAAAATTGTTAATTTTTGCCAAAATATTTTATTTCTGGCAATTATGTTAATCATAATGTAAAAGCTACATGTATTTATATACATAATTTTGCAAATATTATATGTGTTATATCTCATATATCATGTTAATGCCATGAGAATTAGTGCAACAAAAGTAACCTGAGACTATAAATATTTTAGAGTTCTTATCATTCAGATTTTTACAATATTCTATTAAAAATGGGGAAAAATATAAATATGACAGAAGAAATTCGGACCGTAATAATTATCAAGTTTATGGCCCAAACTCTAATCGTTTCTTTATATGACGCAGCGCTGTCTCATTTACATATTATTTCATTTTTTAAAAGAGTCATATTGTGAAATACTGAGGTATATCCCGCTGGAGTCACTAGCCGGAAAAGTAGCTTATTGACGTAGTTATTTGATATTGAAATATCAGAAGAATCATATATGTATAATGTATAAAAGGCGTTTTTTTTTGTTCTCATCAGTGGAATTTTTAGTCATCTGAGTAAAGGTATACCTTCATAATACATGTAAATATAAAGGTAAGACTTGAGGATCAATAATGCCTCTTCAAAATTACGAAATGAAAGAATATACTTCCCCGAGGTCAGACGTCTGCCTTTGTGTACGAACAGGTTATACACGTATTTCACTCAGGTGACCTATTGCTATCCGTTTCTGTCCGCCGTCGTGTGTTGTCCGTCGTCAGTCGGACAATTAACATTTGATAATTTTCAGCTTCTTCTATGTATAAATTGTATATATAATAGTAGTATAAATGCATTTATTCTTTTAAAATCTTCCCTGCTCGAGGGTATTTAGAATACATGGTACGTTCACTCATATCGTTATGCTGGGCTAAATGCACTACCATAATAATATTGTAAACTTTATACAGCAAAACTCGGTTATAACGAAGTCACAGGGACCTAAGAAATTACTTCGCTATATCCGTAATTCGTTATAACCGTATAAGAAATTCATTAAATTTATATAGCTGGGGATTCAGGATGATTTCACTATATCCGTAAATTCGCAATATCCGTGTTTGTACTAACCGAGTTTTGCTGTATCCCTTGAATAGGTATTCTGAATTAGTTAGGGCTCTATTAATCGAAAAGAAAAAAACATATTTCTTTGAAAATGCTCTTCTCTACTTATCGGTATTCGGCAGACATATAAAGCTGTAATGAACAAAGTATTAAAGCCTCGTTCATTATCTCAAAATAAAATACCCATGCGCAGTGAGATGAGAGGCTTAAATATTTCCTTACAGAGAGATCGAGTTAACAATGAAATTAGCTATAAATCTATAGATTTGAATATGGACAAATAAACATACAATTTCTTTTTCTCAACCATGCTAATGAAATGCTGCACCACATCCTTTCTATGCATATAAGATAGCATTAATATAATAAATGCATATTATCTAAAGCCATCATTAAGCATTTTGTATCATTTTCGTCTCCTGAAAAACTGGCTGACTTAAAAAATTTTCAACCTCCAGTTATGTCCGTTTTTTCTTCTTTTTATTGTAGAACTTCCCCATTTAGTCCACAAATACATTTATGTTGACAATTTCTTGAAAAATATATCCCAATCTACTTAATTTTGTTTGTCTCTGAGTTCTGAGAGAGCAAACTAACATTATTTTAGAGAGGGCTTTATATAATAATCTTGTAAAATATGTCAGGAAGAGTCAGAAAGATTCAGTGCTCCAAGTCATAATTATTGCATTTAGGTTGCTAAATGGCGACATCAAATAAATGGTGCCTGTTTTGGAGGGTAACAGTTGAAACTGGCAGCCCTCGGAAACTATTGTCAATCTCCGCTGACGCGTCGGTTGACAATGGTTTTCCTTGGGGTGCCAATTTCAACTGTTACCCTCCAAAATAGGCACCTTTTATATAATATTCCATTATAATTGTAAACCCTACATTGTTTGCACATGCCATTTTAGAAATCACGTGGTACAAATAAACAGGTCTAAGTAATACAACCCTTGATTTTCTAATTACGTTAATTTTGTATGAGGAGAGAGTATTTATTTTTCTCAAAATGCTTACTTGAACTTTTTACCTTAATCCTGAATGATATATTGTGTAAATTTGAAATAAAAAGCACACGATTTGCCGCTTTAAAGTTATATTATATAGTAATAATATAATAATGATGAAAAGGAAAATATAATAATCTTATATCCTTCATTCAAATTTAAAGATAAACGAAGATAAAGATATGTTCCTCTCACCACAAACAATACAGGTCACCCAAGGGACCTATTGCTGCCTGCTTTCCTTCCAGGGAAGAGATTTAAGTTATAACCTCTGATTTTGCTGAGCCATGTTCAACCTTTGTCGGCATATGAAATTTAAGAGTATGGAGAAAGAATGCAAATCAAATGGTGTCATGAAACTTAAAATTATAATCTTTTATACATAATAAGAACTGAGTTTGATTATTTGATTGGATAAAAAAAATCTAAATTGTACGTATACATTCTGGTTTGCCCACGTCACAATAACTGTCGTGAAAAACGAGTCAATCTGGTTGACTTTGATTTCAAAAATATAAACAATTTGAAGAAACCTTTTAAGAAAGCAATTGTCTTGTTTAATATAATTTATGATTGAAAAAAAAACTTATAAGGAATGAATAACAGAGCAACCCAAATTATCCTGCTATAACCTGGACTGGAGCAGTTTAGGCCTCTTATAAACCGCGTGGCAGTTCATAAAGCATAACAGGTCAAACCCAGGTTATACAGTATAATTTGGGTAGCTATGTACATGTATATCCTTCCTTAAATAGAGGGACTCTATAAATCATATAGTGAAAAATGCAAGATTTGAAGATTTCAATATTTTTTTTTACACTGCACCCTCTCTTTATGATAAACATAGAAGCTAAGTGCAAAGACTTGATGATCAATAGTTCCTCTTCAAAATTGAAAAGCCAGCTGATACTTCCCCTGGGTCAGTATTCTACATCTCGTGTAATAACGGGTTGTACACCTATTTTCGATATACATGTACCACTAGTAGTATAAAAGCATTTATACTTTTAAAATCTTCTCTGCCACAGCGTTTTTAGAATACATGATACGTTTACTTAAATCGTTTTGCTCGGGCAAAAAGCTTTATTTAAATTGTAAAATTCATATCCATTGATATGGGATTCTGAAATAAGTTAGAGCTTTAGAATGCTCCTATTCAGTCAACATGCACATGACAATTTCTGTGAAAATATTCCTCAATCTTCCTACCGACCTTATTTTGTTTTACCCTGAGTTGAGAGAGGGTAAACAGACATTATTGTAAAGATGGGCTTATTGAATATCTTGTAAAATATGTCAGGGAGTGTCAGATAGGTATTTGAGGTTTTTTGGTCACCTGAGTAAACTATCCGTTTTTGTATGTCTAAGTTCGTCGTGCGTCGTTCGTCGTGTGTTAACATTTAAACATTTTCAGCTTCTTCTCTGAAACCACAGAACCAATTTCAACCAATTTTGGTTTATAGCATCTGTGGATGAGGGGAACAAAAATTGTAAATTTCATTGTCCCTGCACCCCTGGGGTATAGGGGCCCGGGGTGGGGCCAAAAAACACTAAAATTAGTGCAATCTTTAAAAATCTTCTTCTTAACTCCAGGATATCAAGAAGTCAAACTGTTTGCATGATTGTAATCAGCATTGAGTCTTCTACCAAAATTGTGAAATTCATGGCCCCAGGGTCAGGGTTTCTGGTGTTAAGGCGGGGCTTTATTGAGTATATAGTGAAAATGCATTATTTCTTTAAAAATCTTCTTCTCTGTTCCTGAGTATTAAATAAACTATTTAAGTACATAGTAATGATGAGCAAGAGTGCCTCTACCAAAATTATGAAATTCATGGCCCCAGGGTCAGAGGTTCTGGTGTTTGAGCGGGGCTCTGTTGATTATATAGTGAAAATGCATTATTTCTTTGAAAATCTTCTTCTCTGTTACTGAGTATTAAATAAACTAATTAAGTACATAGTTATGATGAACAAGAGTGCCTCTACCAAAATTATGAAATTTATGGCCTCGGGGTCGGGGGTTAGGGTGGGGCTCTATTGATTATATAGTGAAAATACATTATTTCTTTGAAAATCTTCTTATCTGCTCCTAGGTATCAAATAAACTAACTAAGTACATATTTAAGATGAGCAAGAATGCTTCTACCAAAATTATAAATTTTATGGCTAATGGTCAGGGGTTATGGTGTTACGGAGCGGATTTATAATGATTATATAGTGAAAATACATTATATCTATGAAAATCTTTTTCTCTACTCCTGGGTAATAAACAGATGTATTACGTATACAGTTTTGGTGTGCAAGGGCTCTTCTTCCAAAATTGTAAATTTCAAGCCTCTGAGTGAGGGATACAGAAGAGTGGGGGGGGGGGTTCTACTTATATACTGAATGAATTGTTTGAAGTCTTCTCCTTATTATTAATCAAATATTATTCATAAGCAAGTGTGCCTTTTCAAAAATTATGCAATGTGTATACCTAGGGCCAGGGGTTCATGTGTAGTTGGGGCACTTATGATTATTGCTGAATATTAGATAAGTTGAAATGCATTTTTTTCCCTGCCCTGCTTGTAATGCTGCCTCTTTTAGAATTGTGAATGTCGTAGCATGTAGCTTGAAACATGAACCAAATTTAATCATTTGAAAGTTGTTGCATGATGCTCAGGTGACCTGTAAGGCTCGTGGGCCTCTTGTTTAGAAATAAAGAATGATTTTAGATAATGAGATGCACAAAGATCACACACATATATTAAAGTACGGTATTCTTTGAATTCTCATAACATGTTCTGAAGTGCTCTGATTTTTATATCAAATAAGACACTAAATCCAGGTATCAGGTTAATAATATTAAAAGCTGTAAAGTCTCGTGAACCTAGAATTTTGCTTTTAATCTAAAGTAAGTGTTGTTTTTTTTTTTTTGGGGGGGGGGGGCAGAGATGATTACACTTATTCAGCTCAAAGAAAAAAAAATGTCGTGTATCGACGAATGATAAAATGTTAGGATCTTTTGATTGTTTAACATTATGTTTTTAGTATTAGTTCATTTTCAAGGTTATAGAAATTATATTCCAGATTTTTTTACATCGCCGCTTTCCTTCCAAAAAATGAGCATACTTTGCACCATCCTTCTGTCAAGCGGTTACTCACTATGCTTGGACAATCAATTGAAAGACCCATTCAAAGTAACTAGACAAACATTTAAAACTTTCCAAAGTAATGAGACAGTGGAGGACGATTTACTGATAAAGGAATTAGTACACAATGATGAAGTGTTAATAAAGAACAATGAGTTCAATAATGTGCAATTCGCAACAGACGATGACCGCCATCATGTCATGAGTTACTTTGTCAGGACGTGCCTTGTCACAGATGAGGATTACATAAACTATTTTAATTTGTCTTCGGTTGACTCGTTATTAGAATATGTATGCGAATGGGAATATCAAAATGTTGAAGAGAAAAGATGCTTACATTTACCAGAGAGGATTGCGAATAAGTATGTAGAGAGACTCGATGTTTACATATTTTGTCATGCCAATCCAGAGATGGTTTATCAACACATCAGAGACCAGGTGGACAAATGTAAGTTTTTATGTAATCTCAACACCTTGTATGAAACTTTAAAAAAGGAAATGATTTTTCTCTGATCTGTGTTGAGAAAAAATTTCAGATGTTGAAAAAAAACTTTTCTTTAAACTACAAAAACAATTAATTAATGTGCAATGCGTTTCTTTTTATGCCTTTATTTTTAATATGAAAAAGAAGTAAAGCATGAATTCGTTAAGTACATGCGAAAAATTATATAATTTATAAATAAGAGAGATTCACGTCAAAATGCCGAAAATAAGTGGTAAGTACATTTTATATCTAAGGACACCTAAAACATATTCGGTATCATTCTTTCAAACAAATTGTAAGTTTGTTGTATAAGTTCTGTCGCACCACACTTTAATTTTTTTCACGTTCTTCTAAATACTTAATAAAGTAGACTTATTTAAAAGATATCGGCCCGTAACGGAGCCCATCAAGCGAATTTTTACGCACAAATAATAAATTTGTTAGAAAACACTAAATTCTCATATTTCAGAATATTCGAAGTGTTTAAATTATCTTAAAGCATTTGTTTTAATTTCATAAAGTATTTGCGTGGAATAATTTCTACATTTTCAATGCAATTTCAACGACACAAACCTCATTTAGGAAAAATTCTGTCAATACATATTGCTAGATTTACGATTGAATGTCAGTCCGTAATCGTTTTTATTACCTGCATAAATATCGCAGGGTATAGCTTACCTTCATATCGCACAGGAAATCGTTGAACTTGACGTAAGCATGATAAAAATGATTCACGTTTGCATTTTCCGAGTGCGGGAAATCCATTGACACGTCACACGACAAAATAAAGACGCGAAATAATCTAAATAAAGAGAATCTCTGCTACTAAACATGAAAAAAAATAATAAAAAAAAAAGCTGCTTCAGAAATTTATCATGATACATTGACTGTGACCTCTTTAATATGAAATAAAACTGTTCATGAAGGTTAAGTTGTAGATAATGTGTACTTGATCTCGCTGCAGTGAGAAAACAAACACTACATCCATGACGCCACTGACATCAGACTACAGGAAAAAGAGTAACAAATATGTGGATTTGGCAATTTCACAATTTCTATATGTTGGCATGATTTTTTTTTTATAATTTAAAATATTTATTTCTAAAAAAATGTTTAAAAAACTATTTTAAAATAAAATTACACAAGAAATGTTGAATTAAACAACGTTTAACATGAAGATCAGCATCGACTATGACGTAATTCGTCCATTTAGTCGTGTGACATGTGCCCTGCCTCCCCTTAAAACCAGTTTTTTTTTCATCTTGTTAAAAAGTTCTTTAAATATATTAAGATGCTTTGACTAGAAGCATAAAAAATAAAATGTAATTGGCAAAAATACCTAAATCTGTTTAATTTACTAAAGAAATATAATAAGATGACAAAATATCAAATATGTGATGTTTATTTTTTAAAGAAATGCTTTAAATATTTTTGTTACAGTAAAGGTACCGCCCGCTGTATTAAAGATTACCCCAGGGACAAGGAACAAGTTTTGCAATTTCATCAAGGGATTTTATGAAGAACATGAACATCATCAATTGAATCGAAGCAGTCTTTTTGGATCATTTTTGATTGAGTTAAATACGTCTCAAAAGAGGGGTGAGTTATGAACTAAATTATTAATACAATATTGGAAAAATGGATAAATAGAAGTTATGTCGTCGTACTTAAACATGTTTTAAGATATTTAGTGGATACACTAAAGTCATGTTATATAGTAATAATATAATAAATGATAAAAAGGAAAATATAATCATCTTATATCCTTAATTAAAGTTCAAAGAAGTTAAACGACGATATAAATTAGTTGTTCTCACCATAAACAATGCAGATCACCCAAGGGACCTATTGCTGTCTGCTTTCCTTCCAGGGATGATATATCAGTTATAACCTCTGATTCTGCTGAGCCTTTTTCAACCTATGTCGGATTATAAAATTTAAGAGTATGGAGAAAGAATTCGGATCAAATGGTGTCATGAAACTTAAAATTATAATCTTTTATGCATAATAAGAACTGAACCTTCTTCCTAAATTGTGAATTGCATGGCAATTACTTATGGTTTCTTGTATTTTAATGAGCTTTTGATTGTAACGCATTATTTGATGGGATGGAAAACAATCTAAATTGTACGTTTATAATCTGGTTTGCCTAGGTCACAATAACAGTCGTGAAAAACGAGTCAATCTGGTTGACTTTGATTTCAAAAATATAAACAAATTGAAAGCACCTTTTAAGAAAGCCATTGTCTTGTTTAATATAATAAATGATTGAATAATATCTTGTGAGGAATGAATAACATAGCAACCCAAATTATCCTGCTATAACCTGGACTGGAGCAGTTTAGGCCTTTTATAAACTGCGTGGCAGTTAATAAAGCATAACTGCCCAAACCCAGGTTATACAGTATAATTTGGGTTGCTATGTAAATCATTCCTTAAATAGAGGGTCTCGACAAATCATATTGGGAAAACTGCAAGATTTGAAGATTACAATATTTTTTTCACACTGCACCCTCTCTTTATGATAAGCAGAAAAGCTAAGTGCAAAGACTTGACGATCAACAGTGCTTCTTCAAAATTATGAAAAGCAACATCATACTTTTCCGGAGTCAGAACTTCTACATCTCGTGTAATAATGGGTTGTACACATTTTTCGATATACCAGTAGTATAAAGGCACTTATTCTTTCAAAATATTCACTGCCACAGTACTACTACTCCACACGCTCGCTGTACGAACGGTACATGAACGCTACACGGTTTGCACGAAACGCTGCACGGTTTAAGCGAAACGCCCCTAACAAAAAATATTATAGTTAACTATAGTAATCATACATGTTAACCTATTGTGAGGAAAAATAGGGAGATTCAGACCTCATTGCGCGTGCGTTGTTTTACGCTTGGATTACCGACATATTTCATGTAAATTATACATGTATGTAGCCTTAAATGAAACCTACAATAATTAATCTTAAATATCAACTGCAATGAAAAAGACAGAAACACCTTAGCTTAAGTTTGACAGAAATTGTACAAATTCAAATATTTTTCATGCTCATCATTTTGCTTGGATTGGCTGTTTAACTTAGCCTTTTGAAGAGTGATCTTTGACAATATAGCCTATAGGCAATAATTTTGAATGTTCATTCAGTTGTTAAACATAACAAATGATGGCATGGTTTAAACTATATATCTAAAACAAGTTCCTATGTTTCGTAATATTAATCAGATTTCCCGCGATGATCGAAAACGAAAGTAGAGATGTGCCACATGGCTTGGTCAATCGAAAGATTTCTATTGACTTTATTGATAAAATTGTGAGCTCCTGTGCTTTTATAGACCATGTCAAATATTTTCATCTAATTATTTAAAGCTGTATCTCCTTTTTCATGGCAGTGATGTTGACTAAATTTATCGTAACCAAGGTAATCACTGGTAATCTTGTGTTGTTGTCGTTGTCAAATTCGTGCTTGAAATCTATGTACACATCAATAGAAAAAAAAAGTTTGTATACTTCTGAGTCATATCACGCGATATCTAACGAGATTTTATGAGAGTTGCTTCAAAAATGGATACCCAAGCGAACCAAAAATACTTTAGACAGTAACTTTTGTAGAAAAGCGGTAGATTTCAGAATTGAATGGTAGACGGGAGATGGAGTGAAAAAGCGGTAGACTCCCGCCTAAATCGGTAGAGTTAACATGTATGATAGTTAATTATAGTTAACTATAGTTATGACTTTGACACTTTGAAAACTTTGATGTACTATAGTGATAACTTTGACACTTTAAAAACTTTGGTGCAAACTTCGACACTCTGAAAAACTTTATTGAAAACTTTGACACTTTGAAAATCTTTATCAAAATCTTTAACACTTTGAAAAAATTCATCGAAATTTTGACACTTTGTAAAATTATATCGAAATCTTTGACACTTTGAAAAACTTTATCGAAAACTTTGACACTTTGAAAAACTTTGGCCAAAACTTGGACACTCTGAAAAACTTTATTGAAAACTTTGACACTATGAAAATCTTTATCAAAATCTTTAACACTTTGAAAAACTTTATCGAAATGTTAAGACTTTGAAATATTTTATCGAAAACCTGGACACCTTGAAAAACTTTATCGAATACTCTGACACTTTGAAAAACTTTATTGAAAACTTTGATACTTTGAAAAACTTTATCAAAAACTTTGACACTTTGAAAAACTTCGGCGAAAACTTTGACACTTTGATTTACTATAGTTAACTATAGATCTTTTCGTTAGGGGCTACACGGTTTGCACGAAACGCAACACAGGCTGCACGAAACGCTTTGTAAACTTTTCTTACACGATTTGTACACAATTCTCGCACGTTTTGGCCTTGGTTTGGATTTTCAACTCGGAATATCTCGGACAATATTTCGGTTTTATCCTTAATTAAATGGATATGTTTTACAAAGCCACATTTAGCAGCTGTTTGAATTAAATATCAGTACACTTGTATCATATAAACCGATAGAAATATTTAATACTCTGATAGTTGTAATTAATAAATAAATAATTATCGTTTTCGTACTTATTTATTTATTCAAATGTTTAAAAATTAAATGCCGATATTATGAATGACTGTTAGATAAAATACAATTTATATATATATATATATATATATATATATATATATATATATATATATATATATATATATATATATATATATATATATATATATATATATATATATATTAGTCATTCATTACAATGTATCTCTTGCATTTAAATGTTTTTACCAGTATAGTTTAATAAATTAAACAAAAATTCGAATCCTTACGGCAGAAATATGAACTCATTGATTTCAAATAATATTGATTACATTGTGTTTGATTTCAGCGGATTATTTTTCTTGATTTTGATTTAATAATAAAATTTGTCTAAATACTCTACTAAAGATTATTGATTGGGTACATTTTTAAAGAATTTTTTATATTACGTAAGCATTATCTATAGGAGGGAAACCGGTAAAGCGGAAGGGTGAATGTGATGTATTTATCTATTTTCTCTCTCTTTTTACACAAAGCTTATCAAATTACACCAGTATACATATCATACTGTAAAATCCTTCATTTCAAAGCCTGACAAGACGTATGTATATATGTCTTCATTTATTAATAGTCGCGGCATTTGACTATACATTGTACATATAATGTAGATCGATCTTTACACGGCATTCAGGTATATAACAAGAAAACTGAGATACCTTCGATGAAATAAAAAGTACGTAATTTTTAATAACAAATGATATACAATTATTCATGATTTGCTCCTAAATTTTTCTTACATGATATTCATGAACGGACTACCAAATCAGTTCTGTTTATTTTACTGTTTACGGCTAGAAATTTGGATTTACAAAATGAATAAAAGATAAAATCCACTGATATATAAGTTGTACACATTAAATATTTATAGAACTATTTTATTTAAAAAAAAAATAAAACCCAGTTGAAATTTTCAGGTGTCATTAAGCGTGAACTTAACATGTATATATAGCAAAACAGGTTTTCAGTTGCATGCACTCGGAGCCTGTGATTGCTGTTGTAATTGACCTTGATCACAGTTGAAAGACGTAAAGAAAATTCCAATATATTTTAAGGGGTGTATCTGTACACACATTTAAGAAAGGATTTAAAAAAGAATAGAAAATTTAGAATTTATTGAAACTAACATTAGATTGAAAGTTACAACAAAAAATGAAAGACTGTACTAGTAATTTAATTTAATTGCCCCCCCCCCCCTTCCGTTTCCGAACATGTGGTCGCCATGGCATGCGAATTAAAATTATAATCCATTTATTTGACAAGAATGAGCAGCAAATTTTATGCATAAAAAGGTATTAAGTGACACATCGTTTCAAAACTTTTTTTTCAAATACTCAAAGTGTAAAGACAAGAGCGGAGTCCTGATATATTTTTGCTTTAAATTAAAAAAAAATTATACCGGTTATTTTTTTCTTTCTTTGGGAAAAAAAAAATATTTCATGATCGCGTTGATAGTATATTGAATTCAATGCCCTTAAAATTGCTGTACAAAGTTGATTAATTTGAACACATTTTCTTAAGAAGGAAAAGAAAACAAACAGATATACAATAGACCCTCAGATATCCGGACGCCAGATATCCAGATGTTTCAGTATCCGGAGGACGTTTCTTTGGAACCGAATTTTTTTTATTGTTATTTGTTCTTGTTTAATTGGTTATTCAGATATCCGTACACTTCACATATCAGGACAAATTGACTGGGAACCAAAGCGTCCGCATACATGAGGCTCTACTTTATATTACACATCACCGTGTAATTTCGTTTTGTTGTTCCACTTTCTTTTACTCCAAAAATGTCTCAAACATAACTAATTCAATAATGAAATATCAATACAATTTGATCCTGACCCATCGATAGCCATATTTAAAATGAAATGACTTCCGAATGAATCTTACGCGATTCTTGCACGAAAGTCAAACGTTTCTCACACGATTCTTACACATAAGTCGCATGTATCTCACACGCTACTCGCGCGCTCGCTACACGGTTTGCACGAAACGCTTCACGGTTTCCACGAAACGCTACACGGTTTGCATTAAACGGAAAGCACAGGAAAGTTACACGCTTTTGGGTGGAGTAGCACGTCTCAGAGTCTGTATGTGTACTTCAATCGTTATGCTGGGTCGAAAATCTATACCCAAATTGCAAAATTCATATCCATTCATAAGGGATTCTGAAATAATTCGAGCTTTAGAATGCTCCAATTCAGTCAACATGTACAAGCATGTTGACAATTTCTGGGAAAATATTCCCCAATCTTCCTACCGACCTTTTTTCTTCTACCCTGAGTTGAAAAAAGGGCAAACAGACATTATTGCAAAGATGGGCTTATAGAATATCTTGTAAAATACGTCAGGAAATGTCAGGTAGATAATTTAGGTGTATTTTTAGAAATAAGGATTAATTTAAGATTTTGAGATGCATAGAGATCACAACAGATATCAAAGTATGGTATTCTTCGAATTCTCATGACATGTTCTGGAGTGTTCTGATTTTTATATCAAATAAGACACTAAATCCAGGTATCACGTTAATAATATAAAAAGCTGTAAAGTCTCGTGTACCCAGAATTTTGTTTTTAATCTCTAGAAAGTGATTATTTTTGGGGAGGGTGTTTACGCTTATTCATTTCAAAGAAATAAAAATTCTGGTGTATTGACGAATAATGAAATGTTAGGGTCTTATAATTGTTTAACGTAATGTTTCAGTATTAGTTCAATTTCAAGGTTATAGAAATTTTATTTCAGATTTTTTTACGTCGCCGCTTTCCTTCCAAAAAATGAGCATACTTTGCGCCATCCTTCTGTCAAGCGGTTACGCACGTTGCTTGGACAATCAATTGAAAAACCTAATCAAATTAACTAGACAAACATTTAAAGCATTCCAAAGTAATGAAACAGTGGAGGACGATTTACTTATTAAGGAATTAGTAGAAAATGATAAAGTGTTAATAAGGAACAATGAACTCAATAATGTGCAATTCGCTACAGATGATGACCGCCATCATGTTATGAGTTACTTTGTCAGGACGTGCCTTGTCACAGATGAGGATTACATAAACTACCTGAATTTGTCTTCAGTTGACTCGTTATTAGAATATGTATGCGAATGGGAATATCAAAATGTTGAAGAGAAAAGATGCTTACATTTACCTGAGAAGATTGCGAATAAGTATGTCGAGAGACTCGATGTTTACATGGTTTGTCATGTCAATCCAGAGATGGTTAATGAACGCATCAGAGACCTGGTGTACAAATGTAAGTTTTTATGTAATCTCAATACTTTGTATGAAACTTTAATCAATTAATATTTTTTTCCCTGATCTGTGTTGAGAGAAACTTTCAGATGTTAAAAAAAAATCTTTAAACTACAAACACAATTTATTAATGCGCAATGCGTTTATTTTTATGCCGTAATTATTAATATAAAAAAAAGAAGTAAAGCATGAATTCGCTTAGTACATGCGCAAAATTAGATTATGTATAAATGTGGAGATTTCCGTCAAAATGCTGAAAATAAGTGGTAAGTACGTTTTATATCTAAGGACACCTTAAACATATTCGGTATCATTCTTTCAAACATATTGTAAGTTTGTTGTATAAGCTCTGTCGCATCACACTTTCATTTTTTTACGTTCTTCTAAATACTTAATAAATAAAAGAAATATTAATTGTTTGCCCTTAACAAGCAAACCGACCCACAAGAAAATAAGCCTGATTCAAAATATTTATTGCTTTAATCATTTACATTTTTAAATAACTTAAAACCAGGTTTGTTTTCATCTTGATGAAAAGTTCTGAGAATATATTTAGATGCTTTGACTTGAAGCATATAAAGTATAATGTAATTGGCGAAAACTGTATTAAGGGTTCTCCACACTATGTTATTTTTGTTGTATATAAAGAGAAAATGCTCTTACTTCCGATTTTACTAGTTTGTGTACTGATTTGCCTAGCACCGCCTGTAAGAGAGTCTTAAACACGCTTTAGAGATAAAGGTTTTGCTAAGGGAAAAGTATGCAGTATAATAAAAGAGACACCCTAATCATATAAATGAACACATTGTAAGATCACGAGGTAATCGATAGAAAAAGAAGTTCGTTTTTTTAATAAAAGAACAGCAGACGTCTTCGAATATGTTTCATTATAATTCGTAAACAAGAGG